>DWGR01001241.1:0-16945 GCA_018247715.1 Heliconius burneyi
ACAGGTACTTTATGTTGTTATTAGAATAATAGAATTTAAAAAAATAAGAATTACAATTTAAAATAATATAAATTTCGCAAAATATTGTTATTATTAATTTATACTATGACTAACTGTAATTTTTTTAATTATGTAGTTTTTTACTTCGGATGAATTAAGAAATAAAAAAAGAGCCTATTATGTTTTTTTCCACTTTACATTAACTTCACGCTTTATCCTTAGTGTGGTAGTCAGAGAGAATAGAGCGCTAAACTCTACGGTCTCTACATACGAGTCTCTCCTCTCTCGTACATCTTTCGACCACTGTCACCAACCTCTTCATATGAGCATATATTCTGGTGCTCCTCCTGCTTTTTACGTGACCTTCCTCCAGTATCTTTGATACTGTGTTTTCCAAGGTCAACCGAGGTCTCCTTCCCCTACCTCTCTTACCACTAACTTTTCCATCATTTCTTTTTACAGTTTCCATATTTTTTTTTTACAATCCGTATATCAAATATAGGTACATATTTCTTTATGAAACATTCTAGATAAACAAATGTAGGCATTATAGAAACTGTTTTAATATCTTTAGCTAAATTACAACATTGTTTTTTTCCCAGGTGGCTTCACTGATCTACGTAATAATAATGGTAAAAGACGTAAACGTAAACCGGGACAATAAAGTGTCAGTGTTAAATTGGAGATTACCGTTCAACGCAGTACAGTGTTTGGTGCGAAAGCGTGAAGGATGTAAACGGATGATCATATTTCTGATGCTGTTCGTTGGTCTTGGAGATCGAGTGCTGTTATCAGGTGAAAATAATTTAATAATAACTTTTAATATCAACTAAATAAACTTTTCCCATGTATTATAACCTAACCTTTCGTATTTTGTTTCTGAAAGCTGACATATAAGGCAAACTATAGCAATCGTGGCATAGTAAGACAGCGCCTGTCTTTGAACTCAGTAGCTATAAGTTCGATGTTTCAGGGCATTGTTTTCATACCGCTCTTTATCCGCGCTGATAAGATAGTTTCGGCGTTCAAAAAATATTTTTAAAAAAAATTCAAAATACCAATAATATTAAATAAAACGTGTTATTTTTCTTTTAGTATGATATCCTTATTTTATAAAGGTTGTTCACGTTTTGTTATGTAATATTATCTTTTGTATATTTTTTAAATAAAATAAAATGGTCAAAGTCACGTGTAAAACTCATGTCACGTACAGATGATAAACTATGAATGTATAAATATATTAACGTACAGTATATTAATATATGTATATTAATGTATGGGTAATGGTGAACGGAGTATCTCAAAACTACGTTCTCCTTGCCTAGCCTGTTGTGTGCGGGATACAGCGTGAAGCGTGATTTAATTTTTAACGTACAGGTAAATGTACTTAATATGTAATATTGTTGATCAAACACAGGCGACGGGATTTTCCTGTCTGCTAAGTTGTATTTGCTTAATAACTGTAAGCTACACCAAAGCGCTACAATAAAGTTCAACTAGCGATTGTTGACACAGCATTCAACTTTATCGTACTAGTATCATAAACGTACTGGTTGTGGGTTCGATGCCCACTCGAGGAAATGAAATATTTATTTAAATATTTCATCTCCTTCGGGATACAGCGTAAACCTGGTTTTGTATACTATAAAGATATAATAATATTATAAAATCTAACCGAATTATGTTTCTTTACAACAAATTCTTTATATAATTTCATATAAATTGCCCCCTCCCAACCCCGACACACAAAAATGTCACATTTTTGGCAAAGTTACAAAAACAGAAGTTATTAAAACGCAGTAAAGAATGACATACTCGTATTTTTTTTTTTTTTTTCGAACATGACATTAATGCTGTTAGCCTTAGTGGCTTTTACAGCGACACCGGTTGGTTAGGGAAGAGGATGCTCATTCCCTGAAGTATATACTGGTATTTAGGTGCAAACATACTTATGTATGCGAAGAATCCATTTATTTTCGTAAAAATATTTAAGTAGCATAAAATGAATCATATAGCCGCATAGTATAACATAAGGCTTGTCCTACATTTATGCATTGCAACTTATATATTTCATCTTAATAATAATCAGCGAAACGAAGGAATGATAATCTTAAATATTTCATTTCTTCAAGTGGGGATTGAACCCACAACCAGTCGCGTTTACAGTCACACACTTGAACTTCTGCGCCACGACTGGTCTCGATATATCGCCTTATAGTACTTCTATACGTAAATTTAAATATATAACTACATATTCACATACGTATATTATTTTGTTATTGCACATAATTCAAGCAAGAAAAAAATGATAGTACATGCGTAAAATGACCACAATGTTTAAATATTATACTAAAATATTTAATTAACAATTTAAATTATTCTTACTAATGAATTCTTATTTTGTTTTTATTACAGCCGAGGTGCTACTGGCGTACATGTTCTACCGATATAAGTTTCAATGGGATGACGTCATATTTGGATCTTTCCTTGCTTACAGAAATACTATCAGCTTCATAGGTAAGTATTTTTTTTAATAATTTATTTTAATTTATATGTAGTATAAAATAGCAAGGCCGTTGTGGCGCAGAGGCACAAGGATATGACTGTAACTTTTCAGTTGTGGATTCGATCCCCACTTGGGGGAATGATTTGTTATCTATTAATATTATTAATTTTTCGCGTAGCTGGTACCGAAATAAAGGCCTGGCGTTGAGTTTCGCCACTTGAAAATTTGCGTTTGCAATCGAAAAATTGGCGGAAAATGAAGTTAGTGTCTTGACACTAGGTACACTTTGCCTACCCTGATATTTGCGGGATACAGCGTGAAGCTGATTTTAGCATAAAAAAGCAAATACGAGTATAATTGTAGATGATTTGATTTGATTTACCTTACATACAATTAACCTAAGGACATAGCAATAACAAGATGAGTTTAATGTAATAAAGTAAGCTGTTAAACCTCGAGTGCCATCGCAGTAACCTCATTAATTTCAAAAACTGTAACGTTTTATAGTTTTCACTGCAGTAGAATAGTATCTGACAATATGAGGGTACTTACAAATGTGAGATTTCAGACAAAAGAGTATTTCAACCTCTTAAACTTAGAATTTAGTGATTCAAAATTCTACATCTACTAATTTACCTTTATGTTAATAAGAGATCTTTCATAATACATTTAACCGACTTCTGTAAGAAAAGGAGGTTATCAATTCGACTGTATTTTTTAAATAATTATATACGGGAAATAATTTATAAATATAAATTTATAAAAATAAAAATATACATAAACTCTGCTGATGGTGGAACAAAGATCGAAGCTGTATGTAAATGTAAAATTTGTCATTTATAAAAATTATATATAATATACATAAACTGAATACCATAGAGATATATTTTCTTTTCTTAAAGACAACTAAAAAGAGCTTTAATCAGAGTCTTTTAATCAGAGAAGCATTCTAAGCTTTTGTCTCAATTTCAGGTACAATTATAATTCTTAATTTACTAAAACGACGGATGCGGCTAAGCGATGAAATGGTTGGAGTGCTAAGTTGCGTTTCGTACATGTTCGCGACGTCGTCTCTAATTGCTGCTAGCACTACTCTGGTTGTTTTCTGTAGTAAGTTTGTATTTACATATATTTTATACATTTAGTATAAGGGACAAGAAAAATTAAGAAATAGAAAGACAATTACAACATAAGGATTAAGGATGGCCTCATTAAGGATAATAATCCTTAATGAGGCCATCGCGGCGCTTTGGTCAAAGTATGTTGTATGAGACAGTTGTGGATTCGAATCCCATGTTAAAAAAATATTTAATATTTTTATTTTACGGAGTGTCTTGAAAGTAGGTCCGCTCTTCCTAGCCTGTTATTTGCGGGACGCAGTGTGAAGCTCAAAAAATAAATTTATCGTAATTTTTTATGCAAATAAATTTATTATTACTTACTATTAGTAATAAAATAAATTAACATTGTTTCAGTTCCAATCATCGGTATCATATCTCAGGGCTCACAAGTAGTACAGAGGCCGTTGTTGAATAAACAAATACTGCCGTCAGAACAAGGTATACAATTAATGTGTAAAACAATAACTTTTTTTATTATATGTAGAGAACACGGTATTATTATATAAATTTATAAAAAATGCTAATCATGTCAGTGACGCATATTTTTTTTATATTAAAAAATAAACGTTGCGACTCTTCGGCTTATTTATTCGAAAACGATGTAAAACTCTTCTTTTTACAAACAATAAATATTTTTTAGGTATTTTAATTGGTTACAAAATATGTATTTATTTTTATCTTAATTTTTTTTTGCCAATGTTAGAGACGAAAGTAAAAGAAAGGACGGAAACCACAATTATTATACGAGTATGTACAGCCAGACTTACGAACTAGATAATAGAGAAAAGGTAAAATCAAAAGACTTCGATTTCCACTATCCGCTGGAAGTCAAGGCACTATCTGTTGAATAGCGGAGATGAACGCAGCGTTCTCTCTTGTCAGCGTTTCATTTCCCTTGAGAATCTTGAGAATTGAGAATCTTTTTCTTTTTTAAGTCAATTGAAAATGAGAACATCCTTTTTATGAAGTTGGTTGAAAAGAAATGCAACGATTGAATCTCAGTTCTGACGACAAGTTTATTTTGTTTCGATTTCGATGTAATTGACATGATAATGCATTATCTCGTCTAGTCGAGTTTGCTTAGATACTCATCAAGTACATCCAAAAGTGTTTTTTTTAATTATTACTTATCATCAGATCGTTAGGTTGATTCATAAATCGATCGAAGAGCCATACCTCTTTATTGGTTGTTACATTATATTTATTGTAGCGTTATCGTTTTGTAGTTATTTAAAATCAGACGCATCTGTATAGACTTTTGAGTTTAAATCATCACTTCATGTTTGAAAGTGGTGTGAGGCTTATTTTATTATGAAATGTGAAACCATAACAATGAATAACCAAACCCTCGTATAGTTAGATGGCATCAGGTTCTTTTTAATGTTATAGTAAGATAGTAAAATAAATAATAACAACATCAGAGGTTATTAAGTTTGAGAAAAAATAATAATAAAATATAACTGTAACTTTTAAATTAGATTTTCCATTCTATGTATATCTACTCACAAATTCATTTCTGTTTCAGGTAAAATTTATGGTATTCTAGGTGCTCTAGAATGCGCTACGCAAGCTCTTTCATCACCGCTCTATTCATTTTTGTATGCAAAAACTGTGTCGATATTTCCCGACGCTTGGCTCATACCCGGCATAGTTTTGGCCTTATTGCAACTTTTTTCATACTTACTAACTAAAAGATTGCAAAATATAAAGCCAGATGATGGTATACAACAAGAAAAAAATATACACTTGCAAGAAATTAGTGATAAGCAAATTGAGGAAACCAAAGAATTAGATCTTATTGAGAAGAATGAGAAAAGTAAAGATACAAAAAATACTTTACAGTAAAGTTTATTTATACCTATAATCATAATAATTTATAATAAAGTTTATACAAATAGTATTAAAATATATATTTTTATATTACATTTGTTTTATTTTTTTCAGTGCTCAAGACTAATATGTAACAAATTATAATAAATGTAATTTTTAAATGCCATTAATGTATGCACTGTTTTCCTAAGGAAAGTTTTCAAGAAAGTTTTGGACGTTTACTTATCTATATAACTAATATTGTACATGGTAGAGGTAGGCGCGAGAGCTATAACAGCGAAATCTCTCTATAATTTATTAAAAGATCTTGGCCTTTCTAGAACGATTATCAGTTCAGTTTTAGCGCGTATTTCGAAGGCGGCATTAGTGGTATCTCTTCAAATTTAGTTAGGTAGAGAGAGGAGCGCGGACAGTGGAGGTGGACACTTGGGTCGTAAGTCCCAGGCACTCTCCAAACTCTACTCTCTGCAACGCGATGGGCCCGGCACCCGCACGATGAATACATTGATATCTAAGGAGTTTCTTCTCAATATATCGCTTAAAATATTACTTACCTCATGACGAGGAAACGAGAAGTTTTTAACAAGTTTAATAAATTTCTGCCAAAATTGGTATTAGCCAAATACTCAATGATTATTTAAATCATATTTGTATTTTAAATAAAATAAGTACCACATTATTCTCAACAAAAAAACCAATCCTAATATCATATAAGATACCTAACAAGTTAACCACAATACTTAAAGGTAAACACGTAACGCGTTGATTTTCACGCTATGTAATTTTCGTTCTATGAGGCTTTCTGTATCCCTTTGATATGTTGGAAATTTGGTATACTGTACGTGAATATTATTATAAATGAAAATAACTCTTTTCCTCTTTCATAGCGTAGACGAACCACGTAATTTTGTTGTGTTCTGTTCAATTTGCTAGAAAATGAGAGAAAATTAACTATAGGCGTAGTAAGACTTTGTACTCTGGGCCTATCTGAATCTTACGAGATAAATTGAATGTTATCCGTATATGTGAGATGAACACCTTGCAAAATTATAATAATTTATAAAAATAGTAATAATTACAACGACAATTGTAAATCTTTTTTACTTTTTATACTTAAAAATAAACATCATATAAAACTTTTACAAAAATACAAAACCAAATGTTTACAATCTTTTTATATTGATTTATAATATCTATTAACATTGTTTACATTTAAAAATAAGAAATAACTAGAGCGCAACCAAACAGATGACACATCAAAGAAGATTACCTGCCTTATTTTATCCTCGTAAGTGTTAAGTTTAGCTAGAATTAAGCTAAACTTAACACTCGTTGCAATTATAGAATTTGTAGATAACTTTGATAATTGCGAAAATAAGGCTAGCAAATTTTCCAAGATATATAAATAAATCAGCTTCACGCTGTATCCCGCACACAGCAGGGTAGGCAGAGGGAACCTAGTGTTAAGATACTCCGTTCTCTACTTTCTGTCGTATTCTGGAGGCATTGCGTTTTGAGTGGCAGACCTTAACTACGATCTTTGCCTCGGCACGAGGGCGTAGAAATGGAAATATAATCGGAAATAAATATTTCACGTCCTCGAGTGGGGATCGAAGCCACAACCGTCGCATTACAGTTGCGCCGCTGCGCTACGAAGGCCTAATTCAATCGGATGAAGAAATTCCTTCATTCTTCTTCACTTAATGCATGGAAAGCGTCCATCACGCTTAAAGTTAGTCCCTTTGCGCCACGACAGCAGCCACTGTGATGCACATGACTAAAATAAAATATGCTTATCAATGTTTTACATGACATGCATACAATCAGATTATTCATTTTATCTCGAATTAAATGCGTGTCGAAGTTTCTTAATATGCATTGCTTATATATCTACCATTAACAGTATGAAAGACTTCGTATACCTATATCATTATTATTTTTTTCTAGTGTTAAAAAATTTTGCTCTCTTTCCGTTGAATTCTATAATATGATTTTAAGTTTATAAAACAGAAACACGTGAACGCAGCGTGTGCTATAAATAACATTTATCTCTATAAATAACATATTTATCTCTATATATAATACAACAGTAAAAATATTTTGTCTGTACATTTAATATTTTTGACTGAAATGGATAGAGGGACACTTAAAAAGAAAGTATATAAAGTAATAGAAAGTATTTTTTTTAAATTCTTGTCTGCCTGTATGGTTACGCACATCTCTGAAAATACTGAACCGATTAACTTCAAACTTTCACCAATTGCTTTGTTTTAACTTAAATTAACATTTTAAGTTTGTTTCATCAAAGTCGGCTTATTAAAAAAAGTTCTCGGCATTTGAATGAACTCAAGGCATGAGTCTGCTGTAAATATAAAGCATTTCATATCTTTACTAATATCTTTATTACAGTTATTTTACAAATAATATTATAAATCCTTATTCAAATCAATATATTTAACATTTAAGGCTGTTTTTACGAGTAAATTAAATTAGTCACTGACATCAACACATATGACTGTCAGTCAATTCTGCTTATTAAACGAAAAATCATGTAGGTCAAGCAGGCGAAGCCGCTAGCAGGCCGCTAGTATTCACATATGACTAAACATGCTTCCACTACACCGCAAGACGCTAGGATATTAGCTGGTGGGGATCAAAAATATATATGTCCGTGAAGTCGAGAAGTACCCATTACTTAGCATTTGACTTCGCTCTCACTTCATATTTATATTTTTGATAGGATTAGATTAATGCTAAACGGACAGCCAGAAACAGGTCAAAACAGCGTTGCAAACACAGCAAGCAAAAAAACAACTTAAAAGTAGTCTTTACTTATATAATTTATTGAATCAAATAATAACTCTGTGGTTGTCCCTCTGTTATGAAATTACATATTATCTAAATACACAACATTAAATTAAAAAAGTATTAAACAAATGGCATGAAGTTAGAAAAGAACAAAATATAGAAAATCACTTGTACCGTATGCACGCGTACAGTACCTGAAATCTATCCGCTTTTTAAAATAAATTTGAATAAAAAATAAATATTGTACGCTCACAGGCAACCACTTAATACTTGTATTGCTTCAGTACCTGTATTTGTATCAGTGTTTATGAAATAAAAACGAACTACCTATCAACTTCATCACATTTTTAAATATAGTATATCACGACATGATCAGTTTTCTTCATGCTATTTTTAAACTAAAATAAAGATATCGGCCATTATCAACACATTTATTGTTCAGAAAATAGATTTAAGAAGGAAATTGACCATCAGATAATAAAATCTGATAATAAAACAGTATATATGTATACTCGTAGCTTCTGAACACATTATGTTTGTAGACTGTTACAGAGCAAAGAGCTCAATCACAAGTAATCTTAAGAATCTATATCGTGATTCGTATTCATCAAAAACACATAACGTGAGTATTACTTACTTTATTATAAGAAAAAAATCTATAAGTAATAACTGAGCATATTGTAATTGTACAACTGTAAGAGTATTTAATTAAACGTTAATATAAATTAATAAATATTTCATTTACAGAATGCAACGACCAGGTACTAATCCAATGATGACCTGCGGACTTCCCACAAGGAAGATTTCAGTTCCGGCGCCCGGAAACTACGGCCCGCCTCCGATGAACAACATGGGTCCTTGCTTTGCCCCTATCCAGACACCGTATCAGCCGAATCCCTGCTTCATGTCTAGGTCTTCACTGAGAACAGCTTACCCCAACCAAATGTCTCAACCATCCCGCTACGACCCGTGTTTCAAGTAAGAACTGCAAGTAAATCACTGGTACCACAACGGAATCTCGTACTCTTAGTTATTTACTGATATTAATTGCCCTTTCTTTGCACAAATAGAGAGGCTTCGTTATTTCAGTTAGTGCAGTAAAGTATTAATACTGCGCATAAGAGTAATATCTAAGCACACGTCTATATTTTTGAAATAATTATTTCGCTATATATCTATCAATATGCTTTTGATTTTCTTTATAAATATTCGGATATAAAGCTATTGTGTAACCATAAAATAATTGTGAAATAAAGATTTTTATAAATATAAATTTTATATTTCATTTGTGTACACAAATCTTACTACTTAATATAGCACACTTTTTATTGATGTAGAGACTTCTCCTGGTTGTCCGTTCTCTACCGCAATTATCATAGGGAGTGTTTTGACGTACTATGATGCAAAATTAGGCATGTGACTTACGACAAGCTAAAATGTCATCCACACCACCTGGATACGTGGCTCTCCATTACTGTGCGGTTTCATAGGAACTTCTTTCCACGTGCCACAGAACTATGTAATGGCCTACCTGCCGCAGTATCTCACGTCGATATGACATGGGTATCTTCAAGAAGCGCGTCTATCTTCCAGCAACACATCTGTAGCTCCTCTGGTATTGAACAAGGTCAGCCTATTTTACCACAAAAATAAAAACAAATGATGAAGACGAACATATAATACCGAATACCAAAACCATATTATGAATCCTGCTGATGAAAGTGCTTCTTCCGGAAATGATGACAATGCTTCTCCTTGTCCTAACATATCTTATATTATTTCTGGCACCTTTTCCTTTAAGTGGTGTGATAGCAGATAGATCAGTTTCTACGTTAAGACATGTAAAACTTGGTTGAGATCAAACATGTAAGAAGAGAGGCTGTCAAGTTAAACTCTTCTTAATATTCTTCCAGAAACATCGCTAAATATTTCAAATATGGCCGATTTGCTAATAGAAATAGAAGACTGCTTCGTGAAGATATACATTTTATAATGTGTGTTATAAAGTAATAATAAAATTGTGTATGGTCTAACTTATAAAGGATTTTCGATTAAGGACATAACAATTTTGTATCTTTATCAAACGCACCCTTAAACTTTTTTAATGAACTATCAATGTCCAAACGTTAGTTAAAGTCAACATTTTTATTATGGTAAAGTTCACGAACCAGCAACGTTTAGAAAAGATTAAAAATTACTACCGAAATTCTGAGTTGGTGGTCGCAACTTTAAGAGCGCTTACTCCAAATTTCGGCCGTAGCTCACTTCTGGCTCAATGGCTTTGTTAATAAGCAAAATATGCATTATTGGTCGGCAACAAACCCACATGTGCTTCTTGAGACACCGTTGCATCCGCAAAAAATCACTGTTTGGTGCGGTTTTCATGCCGGAGGTGTGATTGGGCCGTATTTTTCGTGGATGAAAACGACCGTCATGTTACCGTCAATGGAGAGCGCTATCGTGCTATGTTCGAAGATTATTTGTGGCCAAAATTGGATGGACTTGACATCAACGATATGTGGTTTCAACAAGACGGTGCCACTAGCCACACAGCAGGCGTAAAAATAAAATTGTTATGTCCTTAATGGAAAATCCGATATAACATCTTATGATAATAGTGACCTCCTCAAAATTTTACGCTGCGACCGCGCCTGCTTCGTCGTCTATGTTCCTAGTACGTACTTCGCCAAGAACAAAGCTTGGAATAAAAAAATCTCAATTTACAGTCGTTACACAATGTTTAAAACATTAATACTTATATGATTAGTAATTAATGCTGTCACACACTTATTTCTTCAATTTCACAATCCTGGCGTGATTTATTTCGTTTTGAAATAATAAATCTACGTAAAATACTAAATACACTACTGAATAGATTTAATCATTTAATTATTTATCGATCAATTTGCTTACTTATCAATGATAAGTCAGCATTTAATTACTGTTTTAAAGCTAACGATGTCAAAATGAATCACCACTATGTTAAGACTTGTTTTAAATAAAAGCAGGATGGGCGGAGAGATCCTAGACAATATACTACGTTCTTGTCTTCGCCAGGATTCGATACATTGTGTTTTGAGAGTTGGTAGTCAATGTCAGAATGCCTTGCCCGGACGGATAAATGTCAAGAAATCAAGTCCATGTGTGGGAACCGGCCCAGCTTCTGCAAATCATTGCGTTTACAGTCTTGCGCAATTTTACTGCATCACAAATCTAATGTTTGTTAAATATTTATTTCAAACTAGCGACCCACTCGCGGCGTTGCTCGATGCATTACTTGCGCATTCTAATAATATTATCATTTTAAAGTCTATAAATTATTTTGCCAAAATACTCGTACAGTGAAAAGTGGGATAATCTGTATCTGAGATCAGCGTGCATTAATGCACTGAGAAACCAACAAAGTCAATGTTTTGTATTTTATTACGATACGTCGATAAATGCCGCTAATTATAGATTTCCTCAATTATCTTTCATGTACAGACAGATAAAGATGTAAAGATTACATTTTAAAAGATAATAAAAAGAGAGAGAAAACTGTTGAGAGTCTTGCCGGTTCTTCTGAGGCGGCAAAGGCTTCATATATGACTGAAATTTTAATATAAAAATTGCATTCTCATTTAATTGAATAGAAATAGATTTTTATAAGCCTCGTATCTGCCGTTATCTCTTTCGACTTCTGGTTTCCAAAATATAATATTAATTGGTACCCCAATTTGTTTCTGCTACTAAGTCTTTGTTATAAAGGCGACTTTATTATTTTATTAGAAAAGGTGAAGTTAATAAAGTTTTTTCTAGTTTTAAATTTTTTTTTTATGGGACAAGGACAAGGCCCGAGCGTTCGGGTCAGCCGAAGGTAAGTGATCACTGCCGCTCACGACCCCGTGTAACACCAGAGGAGCTACAGGTGCGTTGCCGGCCTTTAAGGTGGAGATAGATACGCTTTTTGAAGGTCCCATGTCATATCGACCTGGAAACACTGTTGCGGGTAGGCCATTCCACAATTGCGTGGCGCATGGAAGGAATTTCCCACGAAACCGCTAATTGATTTCGATCCGAATGAGGTTTAGATGATCGTATTAGCATTGTGAAACCACTATCATCTGTTTATTACGGTAATGTAAATGATGCAGCTTTATTAATCTTCTATTCAAAGCCGTCGTAGCGCAGCGGCAAAAGGGTGTGATTGTAACGCAACGGTTGTGGGTTCGATCCCCACTCGAGGAAGTGAAATATTTATTTATCTTTATAGCTCCATTCCTCGTTCTGGTGTCGAGACAAAGCGCGGCATTGAGTTCTGCTTAACGGATACAGCGAGAAGCTGATTTATTAATCTTATATAGAAAAACACGAGGAAATCTAACAATTTTATTGCTTAAAATAGTTGAATAGATATAATACTATAAGTGATGACGCTAACTATAGTCCCGAGTGCAGTTGAGTAATTCAGACGGTAAAGGTTGCACGCGGTGTACTGCAAGTTATTCCCATTCACCACCAACCTGAATGTTTGCAAAGCTTCCTTTGTCGGTTGATCTGAAAGTTGCAAAAATAAAAATAAGTTCAAACTTATCTATATTTTCGTAAAATACAAGAATATTGTGTTCTTATTATAAAATCTAACTGATATATGTCCGTACATGGAAGATAATAAGAATTTTTTTTATTGGTGGCATTTAATAACGTAATAGAACCACAAATACTCGTATTTATTTTCACTTTATGTTACGTTTATCTGTTTGTTTTTTTACGCTAATCTCAAAAGCGGATTAACAGATTTTATTGCAGTTTTCACTATTGTATTTGGTATACTCTCCTTGGCGTTTAGTGTTTATTTTAGTTCAATCGGCTTGCAAACAAAGTTAACATATACTATTTTACTGAAAATTGCTGAACAAAATTGCTATAAAAATTTTATGGAATTGGCTAAAACTTTACTATTCAATATCGTCAAGGTATTATTACTAGAAAACAAAAGTAATGCTGTATAAATTAGTTATTATGTAGTTCAAGCGGGTGAAGCTGCTGGTACGTAGTTCAGCTGCTCTTCATGGTGAACCTTAACAGCATAAACAGTCTTATTATGTACCCATTTTTCTAATTTCTGTATAAGCTGATAAGCCAAGCTATCCCCGCGTGCTTTGCAACAGATTGAAACCCTTAAATGATTTGGAAATAAAGGTTGTGATATGGAAATATGTAAATGCTAATACGTAATAATAAAGATTTAAGTAATTAATTACTATGTAAAAAGTGATATAATTTAGTATTATTACGGCTATTGGCTCCTACTCTAGACTGTATTTTTAAGAATTTATAACCGTATCAATGCACCTTAAGGCTTTTTGTCTGGCAATTGTTTAATGTAAGTTCAAATATTGTGTTTTTTATATTTAAAATATTTTATGTACACCGGTTTAATTACAGGTTTTATGTACACCGGTTTAATGCGATATATGATATTGCCATATATATATTTTAATTAGAGGAGATTGTTCACAAAATTAAAATATTGTTCACAAATTATTAAGTTTTAGTACTGTAGTATACATTACACTTACCACATCTAAAATCGATTAGGTTCTTTATTATAAACACTTCAATTAAATCCACTTGCTGTCTTATTTGGTTGTCTATATAGCAACCTATGGAAAACCACACAAATACTTGTACGCCCTTCAGTATATCCAGCCATGGTTGTTTCGTCTGTATATTAATATAATAAAATATTAATATTAATAATAAGGAACGCTTGGAAATATCGAGTTGAAGTTCAAACCATTAACTTAGATTCCCTTGATTTCCTGAAAAACTCGCATCTACATTTATGTTACTTAGAAAAGAAAGATGGGGCCATTTATATCGCATAAGCGCGTATTTCAACACTATAAAGGGTTTTAAAATTAATGGGATACTTCTGGTTGACCTAAAATTAAGAAATTTGACAGCTAGCAGGTAGTACTAGTTTAGGAAAAAATCTGAAAAACAACAATACAATACATACAATAACCTTAAAAGAAGCCAGATATCAGTTCTAAGGGCTAGGCTAAGCTTGAATTTCATAAAAAACTCGAGCTTTAGATACTGAAAAAAGAAAACATTTACCTCTCCATTAGTAATCAATGTCGCAGCCGTAACTGAACTCGTAAACATTGTCCAAATCAAAAGTAAAATCTACAAATGTTGATAATGTTAATTGTGTAACTGTAACCTTGAAGTTAATTTAAAGAAGAAATTACTAAGCTATTCTCTTACCTCTACTCCGTGACAATTTTCCAGTAACAGATTGGCCGTACTCAACTCGTCATATATTTCATAGTAAACTTTCAAATTCATCCTTTTAGAGTTGGACTTCATATCAATAAAATATATTTTAGGATCAAAAAAGTAGAATAAATTACGTTTCAGTGGCTTAGTATCTTCTAAGAAAATGCTGGTGTTGGCCCCAGTGGTCGATCTTAATCTTTCTAACAAATCGCCGTTAATAAACCTCAAAACTGATAACATCAAGCACAAATGCACCAAAAAATGAAAAAATGAGAAAAATAATGGTGTCCTTATTATTATAACTAACGGTGGATCATCGAACATGATTTCCAAAATTATTAAAATAATAAATACAGCGCCATTCGTCAATATAAATATATACAATTTTTGACAAATTATTTTTCCGCTTTTGTTAGTTAATTTTATTAATGCAAATATATTATTAAAAGTTTGATAAAGCTTTCTGTACATATCTTCTTTATACATGTTATTTATTACAATTAATATATTTACAATCAGATTGTTAATATCCGAAAGCTCGTCTAAATTACTTTTAATATCGAATTGAAGATGGAAATTTATTAGAAATAGATGGGACAATAAAGAAAATAAAATAATTATGATTGACCAAATCTTGCTCCATGTTGGTATTGTTGATTGTTTTCCAGTAATAATGAAAGGCTTTCTTAATCCAAAAATACTTGAAAACCAATTGAAAACGCGAAAATATTTATAAAACATTTTAGACATGTGTTTCGAAATTCTAAAATATAATACAATAGGTACGCCTTAACGTTTTATAACGCAATCACGCAAAGTGAATAAAAACATACTTACTAATATCCAGCAATCAATAGGAACAATATGTTATTAACAAGAAAGTAATTGATGTTATTAATAACTATACAGGTATAATTAAAGAGAATTAAAACAATATTAGCACTATCTTTTTCCATGTTTTTTTGTAGCTTCATTCTTTATTGTAGGTAGGTAGAAGAAACAGACGAAAAGTGGTAAGACACTCCGTTTCCCATTGACACTTTCGTTTCATACTTTCGCCGAATTCTGGAGGGATTGCGCAGAGCAAGGAAATGAACATATGAAATATTTCAAAGCCTCCGAATAGAAACTACAAGCGTTGCTTGTGCTCCTACGCCATGACTCGCTTCAATATTATGTGTTGAAGATCAACTTTCTTAATTACAACCTTTTATCATTATTGTATCACACATTTATAATTAATAGAACGCAGATGCGTTTGCACTTTGCAGGTAGCATTATACCTTATTCTTTATTTGATCTGTGATTCTTTTTCTCGTATTTATCATTATATGAATAATTTCGTCCTAAATTCGATCTGCTAAGCTGACTTTTTTTTCAAAACGAAACTCAGAACAACTATAGTATTACAGATTAGAAGTACGAAAATTTATATATTTTTGGCTTTAAATCATTTTTGCTAATAACACATTATAGGTGCATATTTTATCAAGCTTTACAATAATCGATACAATGCAACTTACCAACAACGATACCTACAACCTTACGTTCGTTTTGTCTCTAAGCTTGGTTAATATAATTTAAAATATAAACTTCATTCTGAATACAGAATGAAATTAAATTAAATCAGCTTCACGCTGTATCCCGCATACAGCAGAAGGTACCTAGTGTTGAGACACTCCGTTCCCCACTTTCTGCCGAATCCTAGAGGTATTGCGTATTGAGTGGCAAAGCTCAACGCCGCACTCTGCTTTGACACCAAAGCGAAGAAATGGAAATATAAACGTAAATAAATATTTCATATCCTCGAGTGGGGATCGACCCACAACCGTCGCGTTACAGTCACACCCTTGTGCCGCTGCTCCACGACGGCCTCTGGGGTTAAGCATTTAAACAAAGCCAGATTTAAATTAATTTATACAACAATATATGAAATATATGTAAATTAATTGTATGTAAATGTTATTATTATTAAGAATGTCTGAATGACACATTAAAATCGTTAATATTGTGCATTATCTGTATAAACATGGCTTATCTAATCATCTTTGCGACTGATATAAATAATACCTTTGTGAATCGCTAGTGTTGTTTAAAGATAAACATTTTTCTCTGTTCGTTGCAATTGTTACACTCTTTTCATATCGGTGGTTACTTTCTTTTGTTTTAATTAATTATTTCCAATGGCAAGTAAGTAAAAATTATATTTTTTGTATTGAAAGCTTTAAACGGTATTGATAATATGCATATAACACAAATTCGTTTGCGTATTATATTTGTATTTTGTATAATGTATGAGTAGATTCAAATTGCTCACTAATTGTTTACAATCCATACAATTGATGAATTGATTTGTGTCGTATCCAGATCCCCCACCTAGCGGACCACCGCCGTACTATGGCTACCCTCCACA
>DWGR01001242.1:0-16945 GCA_018247715.1 Heliconius burneyi
AAAAGAATTAATTGGGTGAAAATTAACCATTCGCGAATCAATCGAGCCGAAAATGACGATTTCGCGTTACATTAATGATATGGGCACCTTAATTTTATGAAAAGGGATATATTTTTATTTTATATATTGTTTTTCAGCGTTTTTAGACTTTTGTTTGGCCTTTTGTTAAATTCTGTTTTGATTTAAAACAATCTGAGGATGTTATACTTGCTAATACAAATTTATTCCTAAAAACCATTGATCGGATAATATTATAAAATATTTAATAACCGTAAAGAAATGTCTTAACACTAGGTTCCCTATGCCTACCCCGCCGATTTATTACAGTTACTTTTAAAAGAAGTACTAATAGGCATATAAATACAAAAGTAGACAAGCAGTATTTACCGACATAAATTTGACAGGAGAACAATCGAACGACACGTTGATAGCGAATCACTGCAAATTGCGATAAGCTCCCTTCATAAACAAAGGCCTGTGCTGGTGCATGCTCACTATGAAATGTACTTCTTGAATATTTTGAAATAGTATGTAATTATTTGGAAAATGTATTAAAAATTTAAACGTTGCGGGATCTGCAGCTGTGCCTCTTGAAAACCATCCCAGAAGTACAGGTTTAAATCAAGATCAAATTTTTATTAATTTTCTAATAAAGGATTTTTTATTCCTAAGTGTAGAATATTAGTTTAAAAATAATAAATAAAATGTAACTCGACTTTACAATCCTTCATTCACCTGAAAGCTTTTGTTTCTTTTTAATTTAATTTATAATTTTTTGAAAAAAGAAATTTCAGAACTATATATTTCACACTGTACTTATGTAAATTTTCATAAACAAACAGTATTTGAGCCCAGTTGTAAGCGCGACAGGTTGTGGCTTCGATGCCCATTCGAAGAAATAAATTAAATTAATTCTTTACAATAAGTTCCCTCTGAATGCCTGACTACATGTGGGATACAGTGTGAAACTGAAAATAAAAACACGAAAATCAGTAAATACAAGGTAAAATTACACTAAGAAGGAACAGCTAAATGTACTATAGCTTCGCATCCGATGCCTACCAGCTAAATGGCTTTCGCGTTTGACAGCAACAAAGACCGACATGCCGATCGCCCTGCAAATTGTGATAACGCGCCAAACAATGAAACCCGCTATTACGTGTTAACTTTCACGCTGATGCTTTGAATGTTTGCGAAAATGCAATACTGTTTTACGTGTTAGGTAATGGTAAATTGCAAGGCAAATATTGGGGACCGAATAGCTTAGATTAATGTGTGTGGGCTTGTGTGTGAAAAACTGTCGTTATTTTAATTTGAATTAAAGGGAAATTATTAAAGGGAAAGTAAAATGATTGGCTTACTTAAATTTAAACTATCGATTTACGAACTTATGTTTGGTTTTGTTATATGCAAATTTCCTGTTAATGCTGACTGACATTTAAAACATTTACATATTGGAATTTCCGAAATGTAATGTTGTTTAAGAAAATATATTTTTACTAATTCGGTATTAATTATGACATATTTCTCTAAAAAGTTGTTTTGGGTCGTCGGGTATAGTGGGAGAAGTAACATAGATAGGTACTTTGGAGCCTTAGCCACCGGTGGCCTGGACCCTTGTCGCGGTGTCGTTAGAGTATGTTTTTATATTTTTAAAAGTAATTTTTATAATTAAAAGTTAATAAAAAGTTAAAATTAAGTGAGGCCAGTCGTGGCGCAGCGACACAAGGGTGTGATTTCGTGCGCTGCAAAATCGACTGGTTGTGGGTTCGATCCCCGCTCGAAGAAGTGAAATATTTATTTACGTTTATATTTCCAATTTCTTCGCTCTGGTGTCGAGGCAAAAGCGCGACGTTAAGTTATGCCATTCAACACGCAATGCCTCCAGAACTCAGCAGAAAGTGGGGAACTTATCTTAACACTAGGTTCCCTCTGTCTACCCTGCTATGTGCGGGATACAGCGTGAAGCTAAAAAAAGGAAAAAAAAGTTAATAAAATGACATATAGGTAAAGGTATATAAAGTCCATATTGTTTACAACAACCAATGTAGCTTAAAATATAAAACTAAGCTACCTACCTATATTATCATTTTCCAAGTACAAAATATACGTGCCTTTATACACTTGCCGCTGTCACGTCGATCGAAAGGCAACAGGAAACGTGATATGTGTCAAGTGTAAGTATTAGTTACTGAATAAATAATAGCACCTCTGGCGTTTGCGCGTGACGAGTACTTCCCATGGGGTCCCGTGTTCCCACTCCCCGAAAGTACTGTACTGCACTATCCTTCGTGTTGGTAGACAAATTGTTTTCTATGTGTACGCTTGTACGTGTTTTACCTTATGGATAATATATTGATGTCTAGCCACGTCTTGTTATAGCTTTTGTTTGTGTGGAAATGTTTAAGTATGACAGAGAGAGAGAGAGAGATAAGAAGAAAATTTTAAATTTTTTGTTAAATCTAGGAGAAGGTAGATACTTACTTAGTTTTTGTTTATTTTTTTGACATTAAGCATTAGCATTAGCGCATAATCTAACCTAATCGTATGTGATACAAACTATCTCTCAATACCACATATGTTATGTACATGTACACATATGCTGCAGAAAATATTTTAAAGTTTAATATCAATAAAGAGGCCGTCATGGCGTAGCGGTACAAGCGTGTGACTGTAACGCGATGGTTGTGGGTTCGACACCCACTCGAGAAAGTGAAATATTTATTTACATTTATATTTCCATTTCTTAGTTCTGGTATCGTTGAGTTGAGTTCTGCCACTCAACATGCAATGCCTTCAGAATTCGTCAGACAGTGGGGATCGGATCTTAACACTAGATTCCATCCGCCTACCTTGCTTTGTGCGGGATACAGCGTGAAGCTGAAAATAGACATATAAAATGTATATTTTTCCATTCCCATATGGAATTTGAACCTACGACACTAACAACAACGTTGTTAACAATTTAACAAAGCTTTAAACGTCGTTACATTATTACTAACGTTATCGACCAAATTAAGCTCAAAGGGGCTCAATAAATGTATTAATTGTATTAGCAGCCACTTATTATACATATTTAATGGTTGTTTAGTTTTAGTTTTGTTAACTGTAACTAGTGTTAACGGCCAGCAGGTGTAAAATTTAACTTTTATTACCTCAAGCTAGTTTTCCTTTATGAATTTCCCTAATCAAACTTTTATAGTGCAGTTCCGAAATGTATATATACAAAAGTTTGTACTAAAAGAGAAAATTTTATTAGAATTCTTATGAAATGTTATTTTAATTTTTAAATGATAACATAGGAAAACTCTTTAGTTATATATTAAAGAATTCAATTACTCAAATTATGTTTCTATTAAAGTTTTAAATTAAATGTAACTTTCTTTTATATTTCATTATTAATTAGGCCATTGTGGCACAGTGGCACGAGGATGTAACGCAATGGTTGTGGGTTCGATTCGTACTCAAGGAAGTGAAATATTTATTTACTTTTATATTTCCATTTCCTCGCTCTTGTGTCGAGGCAAAGCGCGACGTTAAGTTCTATCACTCAACACGCAACGCCTCCAGAATGGGAGTGACTTAACACGGAACGGAGTGTCTTAACACTAGGTTCCCTCTGCCGACCCTGCTGTGTGCGGGATATAGCGTGAAGCTGCATAAATTAAATTTTTAGATTAGTAGCTTATTTAAAATGAAAATAAATGAAATTAAATAAAATTTATTTAATACATTAATTCTGAGTACAAGAAATCAGTCTTAGTATCTGTAACTTAATAATCGCTTACTTCGTTTGAGTGACTTGAAAAGAGAATCTAGGCTTTGGTTTCTTTTAATATTACGTTCCCGACATCGTCAAAGCATATCTTCTTCGATTGTCTCGTCACAAAAATCTTCATTCACTTACTAATGCCATAAACTTAACAAAAGGGAAGTAAAAAATTACAATTGGTACTTAATCTAGTACTGTGAAGTGCTAATAGGTGATTTAGTGATGGTAATAACTGAAGTGGTCTTTGACTGGGATAAAGACAGGTTTCTCCACGGCCACGGTTTTGACTATTGGTACGTGTACTGTATTTAGTACGGGCACTGGTTTTACAACGGGAACAGGGTGGACCACGGGAACCTCCTTGATTATGGGCACTTCCTTGATTATGGGAATTCTCTCCACGTGGTGGTGGTGAACCGTGTGGACTTCATATGGGATGTGGATTTTGACACTGAAATTTGAAAAAAAATATTAGTTAGCTAATATTTTATTGTATTGTATAAATAATATTTGAATCTCTTTATATTGGGTTGGTTGGGTTATTTTGTTTTAATGTTTCGTTGTTTAGAACTTTTTTTCTTCTAATATACTCTTTTTTGTATTTCTATTTGAGTTGTTTTTATATATGCTAATTTGAATTAAGAGGCCGTCCTGGCGCAGTAACATAAGCGTTCGACTGTTAACGTGACGTTAAATCGAACCAACAATGGTTCGATTCCAACTCGAGAGAATGTAATATTTCATATTTTAATTTCTTCTCCTTAGTAACGCGGCGTTGAGTTTCACTACTCAATACGCATAATCGTAATGGGAACGGAGTGTTTTAACACCATGTTTCTAGGTTCCCTTTGTCTCCTTTGCTATGTTATAGTTTAAATATGAAATTCAAATAAATATGAATTAATTTAATTATTAATAATAACTGTTGTTAATAGTTGCTGCGTTTTTTGCTGCAATAGTATATTTAAATACAATATTATTCTTTATCCAATACATATTTATAAAAATTAAGTAGGAAGAGTAACAGCACAAGGAAATATTTCCGTACAATGGACTCCTTTATTCCGTTAAAACAACCACAAAGTAATTGTCTTCTTTTTCATTAAAACAATTCGTATTTCTGAGAAATCGAAACTAAATGAATATCGATAAAGTTTGTACTTAGCTACATTCGTGGGATGATTATTCGATTTATTCGACGCGAAATAAAGATCCTCTCAGTTTTTCACGCTTTTCACGATTATTTGAAACAAATATCATTTGTTTTTGTATATTAATGTCATTTATTAATGTAATAGAACCCAAAACAATGATTTTTCCATTTTTCGTCTGTTTGTCTGTATTTATATGGATTACTGATTTAAAGAACAGAAACGGATTTACTGATTTAAAGCATGTTCTCATTATTGTATTTTTGCAAACTTCCTTTTACATTTGTGTGTTACTTTTCGTTCATAAATAAAATATCTATGACGGTATAAAGAATTGTGTCATGTAGACAATATTACTACTAAAATAAGTGTTTTCTTTTATTGGCTTAAACTTTAGCTATTGATATATGAATATTATCTTTCAAATGATAATTTTCACTAAAGCAATTCGGATGAGAACATAAATAATTGTGGTGTGAAAGCTGATGAAGCCGTGAGCGGTCACTACCAATATAACCTTTTGGAATTGGTGAAAACCGCATAAAAAAAACTCATTTAGAAAGATAAGATATCTTTGGGAAGTATTTCTATGTAAATATTAACATTATGTCAGAATAAATTATACTTACCGAGTGTGATGAAAAAGATTCGGATCCGGAACAGGGTTTGCCAAGCAAAGATGGCTAGCGATGATAGCGGCAAAAAATAACTAAAACACAAATAAGCGATTTAAAATACAGCACTTCCATTATTATTTAAATTAAATATACTTTTTAATTGATTTATATCTATTTCTATTATTAATAAAAAAATCCGGTAAAGATTGATTAAAAATAATAATATATTTCTTATTTAAAGTGAAAGTAATGATATTACTCACATGTATATGTGTAATAATAGCATAATCTACAAAATTCCTTGGCTATTATTGAATTAGTATGAATACTATGTCTTTGCGGTGTTGAGTTCCGCCACCGAACACACAATGTCTCCAGAAATCGAAGTGGGGAATGAAAATGTCTTAATTGGGAACGAAGTGTCTTAATATTAGGTTCTGAGATTTCCTCTACTATGCTATGTGCGGGATAGAGCGTGGAGTTAAAAAATCTATTCTTATGTTTTAAACAAGTAGAATTTGTTTGCTTAAATGTGTTAATCTCAAGAGCTATTGATTCAAATTGAGAAAATATTATTGTCTTGGATAGTCAAGGATTGTTCTTTCTGGAAACGTTACACTGTTTCACGTTTCAGTGCACGTTTCACGCTTTCAGTGTACTTGTGGTTAGAGCTACTTCGGGTACTAAGAAATGTAAAACACACATAACTTTTATTTATTTTCATTTGACCTCGGTGGCGACCCCCAAGTAAAAATTATTGCCTCATAATTTGACATTTACTTTAAAAGTCGTTATTCTAAATGCTGCATATAATCTTAAATATTTTCAGTTTTTAAGAAGCAGCAAAACTGAAACTAAGATGGCCAAGTGTGCGTTGACCGTAGCAATTTTTAAAACTTTAAGTAAAAACTACTTTTAAGTGTAACTTTCTTTAAAAACTGTTAACTTTAACGTTTCGGATATTTCTTTTAGTAAAATTACGGCATTCTGGGAACTTTGAGAACACATAATATGATATAGATATAATATTTTTCACAAATACAACTCTCCTGAATAAGGTATAATTAATATTTAAAAAAATTCTGAGATTTTAAGCCTCAATTCGCCCGTTTGATATTTTAAATACAGGTTTTTTTGACTCATTTCTCCGCATTTCTTATCATTAATTTCCGTTAATTCTATAGACACTACCCTAACTTCACACGAAATTTTAAATTCACCAAAACACATTTCCTATACCTATTTAAACAAACAATTTTATTTAAATTAATAAATAGTGTCACAATAAAATTTTCTTTTTCCATTTAATATATTAGTTTTAAAGCAATTTCTTTGTACAAGAAAATAATAAGAAAATACATAAGGACTTACAGCTCCGATGCGTATCATTTCGACGTTTGCGTGCTAGTGGTGCCGTACTGACGAGGACTGCGTTAATATGTAGCTCGGTTGTGCAAGTCTCGCCACGGTTCAGGCTCCTTGTGTAGAGGACAACACGTAATATGACTTTAAAAGGTAATTTAATTAGTTAATGTATGGAAAAACGATTTTCTTTTGATTTGTTGAAGCATTTTGTTGGGTGGAAATTGCGATCACATGTTTTTTTTTTTATCTGTGACGTTTTTGTGGCTTATTTTTAGATGGTGAAAACTTTTATATAGTGAAAATTTTTATAAATAATGGATATTGAATCGATCGTATTTTTCTTTCTTTTAATATAATTTTCAGTATGAATACAGAATTAAATTAGATTTGATTTGTTTTGATAAAATTTTGAAATTGCATCTTTACAATGTAGTAATTACTTTCTATTATATACTGTATTATATATTAATAATTAGGTTTACTTTTTACTCAGAGCGAAGAAATGAAAATAATAATGGGAATTGAACCCACAACCTATCGCGTTTATAATAACGTTTGTGCTCCTGCGCCACGTCTGGCCTAAATGATATCATGACGTGCACATATCTTGTTGGACAAGAATGCATAATATCTTGCTTTACCTATCCATCCTACATGGACATACCTACATATTATTAACATAAGTGATTAATTTAATGTCTTTATTACATAATTACATAATATAAATATAATTGTGTAAGGGGCCTAAACACTTATAATACCATATGTCTATACTTAAAAAACTTTTAGAATAGTATATAAGACGCCTGTCATCAAAATACTTGAAACACGATTTACACTAGACAGACACAAAGCGAACGAGGCAAAATAAAAATTGAATGAAAAAAGGAAATTATTTTTTCACTTCAGCCTACATAGTGCTGTTACTCGATTAACAATCTTTAGATTTTTCTTTCTTAGCACGCACGCATTTTTCTTAGCACGCGCTTTGCCTCTACATCAGAGCAAAGAAATGAAGATATTAAAATATTTTCTAGAGTGGGAATCGAACCCACAGCCTGTCGCCTCATCTTTTGTTTACAGAATATTTCGTTATATAATGAGAGTGCTCCATTATAGAAGTAGTCACAAGAAAAAATATTTAAATTAAAATATTTTGTATTTCAAACCAGTAAATTATTAATCATTATTTGTGTTCTACATGTCCATTCCACTTCAATCAAATTACTTGTTTTTTCTTTATTTGGTAACAGACTTACCAACATAACATTTATATATTAGCAGCATAATTAACGACTCGCTAATTTTACTTATAGGAGTGGCATCAAGAATATCTTGTTATTTTAATCAACTTGGCTTCTTGACTGATGAAACATTTACATACAGACCGTTATATACATATACGTTAGATACAGTAATTTATTTATATTTTTATTTAAAAAAATGTGCACAGGTATGAACTAAAGTTTTTTAAACCAATTATTTAATGATAGCTAATACGAAAGTTATTGTAAACGCGATGGTTGAGTGCCTCCACTCAACACAAAATGCCTTGAAAACTCGGCGTGAAATGAGAAACACAGTGTCTTAACATTGGGTTCCCCATGCCTACCCTGCTATATGCGAGATACGGCGAAAGATAAGAAAGAAAGAAAAAAAAAGAAATAAGAGATATTTACAGACATATTATCTTCATTGTCGTTGAATCAAGACGTTTAAAATAACCTGTGGTCCTAATAGCATATAAGACATTACGATCTTATTTAAATATTTAATAAAATAACCAATTAGTATGGACTTTTCATGCAGACTAAGTGAAAAAATTAAATCCTCTTTAACTTGTTTTTACAGGAAAAAGAGCATTTGACATATTAAAAAACAAAAGTAATGTAAAACATGGAGAAGGTTCGCACAAAATTCTTATGAAAATATTGACCTGACATTAATGATTGCATTTAAGAGGATTAACGCCGCCCGGTACCATTATTTAACGCTACAATACCTCCCTGTGCTGTGAAAGGCTTAACAAAAATATTAAGTAAAATTGCCATGTACTTTCAGGTTACGTTCATTATTTTGAAAAACCTTTACGGTGACTTCAATTTTTACTTCATAGTTTTATGTATATTGGGTTTTTTTTTCATTGTATTTTTCACGTTATTTCTTTTTCATCACCTTTTGTTGAGTGGTGGCACTCAATGCTCAAGGAAAATGAAAATATTAAATTTTTTATTTCCTCGAGTAGCAATTGAACCCATAACCTTGTGCCCATGTGCCAATTTTCGTTTTTGCTAATCGGTATCTATAGCAGACGCCCAGCGATACCCAGAGGAGACCACGTGGAGGTGGCTTACTTACAGGAATGTCCATTGAATTTTTAGATTTTTTTTTCGCCTAAATCCATCTATGTGTTTTTATCTATATCTCAATCGGTCAAATATTTTGGGAGCCTATTGGTGACAAAGAGTGTAAGAAGTCTCTAGTAGAGCGCTCCGTTCGCTTCGCTCATTTATTGCGGACACTTCTAGAATGCCGAATGTAATGTAATTAGTGGATGTAATCACGGTAATTCAATCGATCGACATTATATTGCCAAACTCTCTAGGGATGGTCCCGTTACCATTGCACGGTCCGTTGGCATTCTTTAATATTAATGGCATAGTATTGCTGTTAGAGTGTTTGTATAATAAGGCAAATTGATAGATTATTTTCCCGCTTGTAAATTGGTAGGTGGAGAGAGCTTAGGGTTAGGGCACTCCGTTTCGCACTTTTCGTCGAATTTTGAAGGCATTGCATGTATAACCTGTCGCGTTTAGTGGCTCAGTCACACTTTCGTGGCTCTGCGCCACAACTGGCCTTATTTTGTTATATATTTTATGTATACATATTATTTGTATGTATGTACGTATATACATATTCTTGTCTCTACTTTAGATTTATCCTGTACAACAAGATAGGCAGAGATAACCAGTCGTGTCACTCCGTCCTCCAATTTCAGCCCTAATGATCTTGTAGATAAGAACGGAAAAATATCATAGTGCGAATGAAATTCGAGTCCACAATAACCGCTTACAATGATACGCTAGTCTACTACATACTCTCTTTAATATAGTTAGGTAACGCTTGATCTTTTTTTAGAATTTTGATTTATAGGGCTATTTGCTGGTAAAGGTCAAATATTTGTAAAAGCGGTGGTCGATGAAAAGACTTAAGTGCTAGAGCTATTGTATAAGAGAGAACATAATGATTTATTGCTAGGTTTTCTTCTAATGGAGGTGCGTGAAAATGTAATATATAATTCTAAACACCTAAAATTAAATTATGTTCTTTTTTATAATTTATAAGAATTAATACTATAGAGGCCGTCGTGGCGCAGTGGCACAAGGCTTGTGACTTCGTGCGCTGTAAAATCGACTGGTTGTGGGTTCGATCCCCACTCGAAGAAGTGAAATGAATGAAGAAGTGAATGAAATATTTGTTTACGTTTATATGTCCATTTTCTTCGCTCTGGTGTCGAGGCAAAGAGCGGCATTGAGTTCTGCCACTCAATACGCAATGCCTCCAGAACTCGGCAGAAAGAGGGGAACGGAGTGTCTTAAACACTAGGGAAACAACGTGAAGCTAATCAAAAAGGAATTAATACTAGAATAAATTTAATCAGGTTAATAAACTACTTCTGTATATTAATAAAAACTAAATATATACATTTTGCTATATCCGAGCGAATTTCCTTTTCTGCATTAGAATTTCATATGAAAAACCACCACTTTTTGCTATCTTATAAAAATAAGTATAGATAGTTTATGTACTCGTATTATATAACAATACAGTTAATATTTATATTTAATGTTTTTAGTTCCTGAGTTATGTATGTACGAGTATGTATGATGTAGATAAAATAAGTACTAAGCACACAGCCATTTCATATTTAATCATCTAAAATAATTCTAATATCATTAAACGATAACCAATTCGCCCAGAAATCGAGTAAATGGCGGTGCTGGTACCGACGTGTAATTGGACTCGCGAATGATTTCAATTAGGCTATTTCCCACGGGGCCCCACCTATGCGCCAATATGCTTTGTTTCATTATATATTTATGCCTTTGTAGTTTCTATTAGGGTGAGTAGAGGGAACCTATTGTTAAAACAGTTACCCACTTTCCCCTAAAAAGCGAAGAAATGTAAATATTATACATGTCTCCGGAATGAAAATCGAGTACACATTAATCGCGTCTACATTCGCTTGTGCCACTCAATATTAAGAAATGAAAGAAATCAGTTTCACGCTGTACCTATCCCACACACAGCAGGATAGATAAAGGGAAGATAATGATATGTTAAGAGTATATAGTGATACAGTGACAAGAGCGGCGGAACTCAACGCCGAGCTTTTGCTTTGGTGCCAGTGCAGAGAAATGATAATATTAATAAATAATAATTCATTACCCTGAATGAGAATCGATTGCACAACTGTCGCGTATGCATAGGCTTCTGCCACTGCGCCAACGGCCTCGATATTAAGGAAATAGATGAATTCAGTGAATCAGAAATGCACTCTTCTACCGGCAAGTGGCATTGTGAATGAGTGCAATCGGCCGTATTTCCCTGTGGACGGTGCCTCACTGTCACACTGTAGTGCGCTTGTAATGTATTGTTTTTTTGTTATTATTATCTTTTAACTTATTTCATTAAATTTATTTTGTTATTATCAAGGTAATTAAGACTAGGTTCCCTCTGCCTAATCTGCTGTCTGCGGGATACAGCGTGAAGCTGATTAAGTTAATAAGTTAATGTTACTTTGAAATTGTATGCGTTTCTGAGTGATATGTATGTCTATAGAGGCCAGCCGTTACGCACGCACAAGCGTGTGATTGTAAACTCGATTGATTGTGGATTCGATTCCCGTTCGGGGAAATTAAACATTAAAACATTTCATTTCTTTGCTTTGATGTCGAGGCAAATCGCGGCATTGAGTTCTGCCATTCAATTCGCAGCGCCACCAGAATTCGGCTGAAAATGGGCAACGGAAATATCTCTATCTGTGGGATACAGCGTGAAACTAAAAAAAACACAAATGTATGTATTTAAGGAATTTAAGTAATCTATGAATTATTAAAGCCTTAATATCCATCAATTATTATTAATAATAACAATTAATAAAAGACATACATTATATTTATTAACATTATATTACCAGCTATATTGCTAAGCCGCTACATTAGTCATTACTTTAGTCAACCATAAATATGTATATAGAAGGGGAACCTGCTGGGTTCATAAAACCCAGTAAGAGGTCCGTAAGTCCTCGCTTTGAAGCGACGTCCCGGGTGGCTTATTGCTGTAATCCCTTCACAGGTCACTCGAGCGTCGTCACCTGTGATCACACGTTTTTATCCGCATATGGGGTTGACAATATACTGTTTATCGTATTTGTATGTAAAATTCTTATTTTTTCTAGGGAAGTAGTGTTATGACTCCCCGTTTCCATTAAGACACTTCTCTTCCCCATTTTTCGCCGAGTTTTGGAACCTACAGCTTGTCGCATTTACTGCCATATGTTTTGCTTCTCTGTTACGAATGGTCTCTATAATTTTAACTAAGTTTATTTTTCTTTATTTCTATCTTAGCAGTGTTACAACACTCCTTTCCATTATTTTCGGCCAAAATTTAATACATTGCGTGTTGAGTGGTGAAACTCACCGTCGTTCTTTGTTAATCTTTTTTTTTATGGAATCTAACTTTAATATTAAAAAAATAATAAAAGTCAAGTTAGATTAAACAAATAATGTCTAAATTAGTCTGATTTTACTTGATTAATTTTCTTGCATGCGATCCTACATATGTATGTTATGTATAACGAATAAATTAACGACATTCAAATAGGAATTCTTAAGATTATAACGTAATGTAATGAAATTTAATCTAGTTATGTAAAATTAATCTGAACAAGAATTGTCATACTAAAGCTTACTGGCATGATAAAGGATGGTAAATATTATACATATGTACTAAAGGTAATGTTCCTAATTGCCTATTAGAGTTGAACAAACATTATGATATTTCTAAAATACGAGTTTTTTTTTAATCTTCACGCTGTATCCCGCACATAGCAGGGTAGACAGAGGGAACCTAGTATTAAGACTTTCAGCCGATTTCCCACTTTCAGCCGAGTTCTGGAGGCATTGCGTGTTGAGTGGCAGAACTCAACGCCGCGCTTTGCCTCGACACCAGAGCGAAGAAATATAAACGTAAATAAATATTTCACTTCTTCGAGTGGGGATCGAACCCACAACAAGTCGATTTTGCACACACGAAGTCACACTCTTGTGCCGTACCACGACGATCTCATACTAGTTAACTATAATATTTGTAGAAGCAGAAGAAAATTATAACAGAAGGGAATACTTGGTTACATGCTTTCGTCTTCATAACACTTAATCAGAAAACAACCACTCAAATAATAGATATAAAAATAATTTATATTTATAATAATATTAAAGGGCCATCATGGCGCACTGGAATAACGCCTGCCTCTAAAAGCTGCCTTTTCGTGGGTTCGATCCGGGTGGAAAGCAATGGACGAAATGTCTTGACATTAGGGCTCCCTCTGCTTGCTCTGTTGAAAGTATCAATCCCTTGAGGCCAGTCGTGGCGCAGTCGATTCCCACTTGAGGAAATAAATTATTATTTACTAACATTTTTCTTTCATTGTTCTGGTAACAAGACAAAAAACCCTGTTGAGTTCTGTCACTTAACACAAAATGCCTCGAAATATCCCCTGAAAGTGGCGAATAGAGTTTCTTATCACTACGTTTCTGCCTTCCCTGCTAAATTTGAAATACAAAGTGAAGTTGGAAAAAAATCAATCTCTCTAGTCTCTATAGTATGCGTTGCATGCATGTGTACTTTACGAGTATATCCACAGCCTGCCGGCCGTACTCAGTGACTAGATCACAAATCATTCTGACGTGTGTCGAGTTATAGCCAAACATTTATCTTCCATGCGTTTTGACAGCCTCCCCATATTGTATTGATAGTTAGAGTAATTCACATTCAAACCTATGCAAAGTTTTATAAAAACGACATTTATATATGAAAGTAACAGATGTATCTTGTGTCACCTGCCCTGTAATGTACAATAGACATAAAAATTACGAAGTAAATCGAGATATGTGTATTTTTATTATGTTTACTTATTTGTATTACATTAGTTTGTTTTTCGTTTAAAGCTAGTTAAGAGATATTTTTGTTAGTTTAATTAATTTTGACTTAACAGAAAGAAAATATAAACACTGAGGCCGTCGTGGCGCAGCGTCATAAGGGTGTTACTCTGACCGTAATGCGACTGTTTCGGATTCGATCCCAACTCGAAAAAGTGAAATATTTAGTAACGTTTATATTTCCATTTCTTTGCTCTGGTGACGAGGCAAAACGCGGCGTTGAGTTCTGCCAGTCAACACGCAATGCTTCTAGAATTCGGCAGAAAGTGGGAAACGAAGTGTCTTATTATAAGGTTCCCTCTGCCTACCTTGCTTTGTGTGGAATACAGCGTGAAACTATTTTTTTAAATATAAATACTACAACATATTTGACTACCAGTCTACTAGAATGTACCAGCAGTGTCAAAATAAATTAAAATATATTTATAAATTAAATAATTTCTCTTTAATATCGACCAAATTGCTAAGAACCAATCCAAAATCCAATACATTATAAGTAATAATGGAACTGGAGGATTAATATTGAAATTTCAATATTGAAATCTGATATCGATATACTTTAGCCAAACCTTGTAACTGTGACATGTCCCAAGTCAATAAGCTGGTAACGGTGCTGTTGGAAATTACGTTTCAAACTTCAACTTCAACTCCCAACTTCATAGAGTGACTTCACTATTGCAGCGGAGCCCGCTTGTACTCGTGTAGCGTTATATTGTATAGGAATGCTGAAATCTAAATGTTTCTTCATTTATATGTAATTTGAAGTTTAAATTTTGTTTTCTAATACCTTTCACAGTGATTTAGATATTAGAATCTATTTTTTTTGAGGAAGTCGTGGCGTTGGAGTACAAACGTGCGACTATAAATGACGGTTTTGGGTTCGATTCCCTTTCGGGGACGAGTTATTTTCATTACTTCACTTTGGTAACAATTTATTGCTTTAAGATTACGATAAGTATGCCAGCTTACTCCAAGGTTTCCTCTTTCTCCTATATTATCTTCAGAATATACCTAAATAAACCTAAAAAAAGAAGATTAGTTCATTGTGAATATGATCCTGAAATTACATAACACTTTTAATTCAATACAATATTTGCCAATATATGGAAAGAAAACATATTATAAAAATATGTTATCTTTATATCTCATAAGCTACAAATAATACGACATGGGTACTACGTAGCAATAGCATCAATAAACCATGGGGTATCTAAAATGTCCCATAGATGTGATATCGTAAAATATGAAACATCATAACCCTTCCTCGTAAATCCCGTGAAATGTAAACTGCAAATGTTAACTGTACTTATAAGATTATACCTGCGGGCTCGTGGAATTTATTTATCATTTACTTTTAATGTTGTATCCCGCATATAGCAGGGTAAGCAGAGGGAACGTGGGAACCTAGTGTTCCTGTTAAGTAATTTCCATTTCCATACCAGGGCAATAAAATAAATATATTAAAAAATTCACGAGAGTGAAGCGAACCTATTAACTATTGCGTTTAGAGCCGCACCCTTGTGCTCCTGCGCGCCGACTGTCCTCAAGTATAATATAAAATAGCACCTTGTATGTTACTTAGTACATGTAGTAGATACATGTTAAATTACAATACTTTAATTAATTAGAGACCAGTCGTGGCGCAGGGGCATAACGTGTGACTGTAAAATCGACTGGTTGTGGGTTCGATTCCCACTCGAGGATATTTATTTAAATTTATCTTTTAATTTTTTCACTCTGGCATCGACGCAAAGCGCGGTGTCGAGTTCTGCCCCTTAACACGCAATGCCTTCAGAATACGGCAGAAAGTGGAGAACGGAGTGTCTTAACGCTAGGTTCCCTCTGTCTACCTTGCTATGGGCGGTATACAGCGTGAAACTAAAAAATATATATTTTCAGGATTCTTAACAGTAATTCAGTGGTAATTCACCCAAGAAGCTGCTTATTAATAAGTATACGTTAAAAAAATTACTTGCATTTAGTAGCATATCTAAAATTAGTTTAAATGGCACCACGGTAGTCCAAACATTCCAAAAACACGTAATATTTCCATTTTAAGTTGTTATGGCCTCTTGGCTTACATATCTACTACTTTCATCCAGCTCACTTCCAGGAAGTCGACTGGTATGTAGACCAACTCCAAGATCAGAGTTATGTCTGCGATTATGTGTTTAGAAAACTCTTGAATAATCGGTCGACTGGTCGACTCTAAATGGTAATAGTTATACAATGTTACCGACACAGCGAATATGAATTAAACATAAATTTACACGGTCGATTTATGAAAGGAATTTATGATTTTAAAAAAGAAAAAAGATTTATTTTCTTTAGGCAAAGATATGTTATATCTTTTTTGCTTTTCTGGTCATCATCCGCAGAAGAACCTTGTATAAGCACACTCCATCACTTGTGTTCTGCGTATTAAATGACTTATTTAATTAACGCACTTGAGTTCAAGCCAATTATAATAGGTTCCCTATAATGAGGTTAACCTACTTTCCACCGAATTTTTGAGACATTGCTTGTTCAGTAGCGTAAGTCAACGGGCGCTTGTCTTGTTACTATAGCGATACTAAATAATTTATTCCCCAGAATGGGAATCAAACCCACAGCCGTCGTGTTAACAGTCACACGCTGTGCTATTGCTCCATATTACATTATTTATATTTCATTCTATAAAAGAAAAGTTTTTGTTATATTATATTTCTGAAATATATAAAATATTCATAACGCTTTGAATAAATTTGTTATTATAAAATGTAATTTATAGATACATACGAGTACAAAAAGAGTTCAAATTTAGGCATTATGGTACTT
>DWGR01001243.1:0-16940 GCA_018247715.1 Heliconius burneyi
AAATATTAGTTTCTCTGCGTGGGAACCGAAACCACAACCATTCCGTTTCAAGTCTGACATTTTGCCACTTGCCTACGACGATAGTTAGAAGGAATATTGTAAATAAATACATTAAAATATATAATATCTTCATGTAATTTTATAAAAATAGAATAATTGAATATGGATAAACTTTTTTAAGTTGGTTAAGATTGGTATTTAAAAAATATATATTTTTACAAACATAAAGATATTATCTGTATGGAAACTAATTAGTGTCTGTCAAAATTTATATGCTATGTTGAATAAGCTTCCGCACAGTTCCGCAGTTTCGTAAGAATTTTCTTCCACGCGCCTTGGAACTATGGAATGGTCTACCCGCGGCAGTGTTTCCAGGTCGATATAACATAGGTTATAACCTTTAAAATGTGCGTCTGCCTCCACCTTAAAGGCCGGCAACGCAACTGTAACTTCTCTGGTGTTGCACGGGTTCTGAGCGGCGGTGATCACTTACCTTCAGGTGACCCGAACGCTCACTTGCCTTTTCCTTTTCCCATAAAAAAAGCTTAATAAAACTGAATATTAAAAAATAATTTTACTTTAAAAAATTTTCATTATGCCTTAGCAATATTTAGCCAACCCACAAGTACTATGAATTGTCTAGCGGTTACAAAAGTGCCGTTGTGGTCACAGAATGGCTACAGCTGGCTGGCGACCAAATATTTATTAATCCATCTTTAACCCTAAACGATTTAATTTTTAATTATTATTTTACCTTATAAAATAATATACTTTTTGTAAATATATGTGTGTGGAAGTTTTTTAAAAATAAATTTAATTTGTTTTGGTTTTCTAATAAATAGTTTTTTCCACGGAATTGAGGGAAAAATTGAACTAAGGAATTCTAGCTAATCTCGTAAAATATCTGTCTGATATATCAAAATAATATGTCTTAGGGATTTGTATAATTTATATAGTATAGGGAGATCAAAATAATGCCTAACAGCAAACACTGTCTGAAGTGCATTGTCGTAATTCAGATATCCATAATTCTACTACCAATCTATCTATGATTGATTAGTTGACTGGGTCGACACCATCATGGTACAGGAAGAGGAGCTCAGAGGACTACCTGTAACTTGTGACCCAAGTGTAGGTTTAAGGGGTCTCTTTAAAAATACCTAATTAAACAAAGTCTAATTCATTCTCATAGTACCACTATACTAGAACCACCTTCAAATCACTTCGTAGAAAGGAATTATTAATAATACTAAAAACGATACGTAATAAATAATACAATAGATCTTGATCCAACATATTTTAGTTGAAGATCTATTGAGATCTCTTCAACGTGGCACGACGTGAAAAATTAGAAATCGCTATCTAAGCCCCCGTAACCAATTCGCAAGCATTCAGAATCGCGATACAAACTAAATTGTGTAATAATGCCTTTTGGAAAGGATCAAAATGGCGTATCTGTGATATATCACTGTCGCTCCTCTGACATGAATATGCATGTTGTTTAATATGCTAAGATCCTAAACATCATCGATACGATCATGCATGGAGGGTTGTTTGGTTCCTGCAAATATATAGAACATATTGATGTGCATCGTAAATATGTTGTAATCCTTCTTGATTTTACTTAATTGTCAGAATATTTTGAGGCCAGTCGTGGTGCAGCGGCACTAGTGTGTGACTACTAACATGACAGGTTGTATAGGTTTGATTTTCACTTGGAGAAATTATTATTTTTTATATTTTCAGTCTCTGGCTCTGTTAACGTGACAAGAGTCTGGAAGGCGTTAAGTTCCGCCGCTCAACACACAAAGGAAAAAGAAGAATTTCACCTTATTCTCGTGTTGTATATCAGACGATATAAATATAACTTAGTGGAAAATATTATTATTCTTACTTTTTCATACGTAGCATTAGCTACTCGCTATATGCTCGATGATAAAAAAACTCGATGATAAATAAAGAGTTAACCTGTACAACATTTATTCTACAAATAATAAAAATATCGCCGCAAAAGGAACGAGGAAAAAGGACAATCATAACCAACCGCACGGAAACCAAATCCCAATCCGCAACGATTGCAGAAATACGTTTCAATTTTTCTTCTTATCTCACGACTCCCCCAGAGAACAATGCGCTATAAATGTGTTACATGTGTTCTAAGATATAAATATGTAATTATTGTAGGACTAATGAAAATAATAATAATAAAATAATTAATCTTTACTCTCTACTCTACATATAATAGGGTAAGCAGAGGGAGCGGAGTTTTCATATACTTGCGTTACCCGATTTTCGTCCGAATGCAAAACATCAAAAAAAAATTATATTTTTTTAAATCAGCTTCACGCTGTATCACACAGCCGGGTAGGCAGAGGGAACATAGTGTTAAGACACTCCGTTCCCTACATTCTGCTGAATTTCTGGAGGCATTGCGTATTGAGTGGCAGAACTCAACGCCGCGCTTTCCTTCGACACCAGAGCGAAGAAATGGAAATATAAACGTAAATAAATATTTTACTTCCTCGAGTGGGGATCGAACCCACAACCGTCGCGTTACAGTCACACCCTTGTGCCGCTGCACCACAACGGAAACATCGAAGTAATAAAATAATTTTGTTTCTTCATAGCGGGAGCTGAATCTACAACTATCGCGGTTATAGCCAGACGCTATTTCATTGCGCCACAATGGCCTCATAAAAATATAAATAGAGTTAATGTTCAAATCAAATAGATTGCCAATTCTATGTATATTGAATGTAATAATTATATGTTTAATAACAAAACTTTATAATTTTTGGCTTATATTAGTTTCTCCATATATATCCTACATGACAAAAGATACTCGAAAATCTCCCCGCTTGCCCTGCTCTAGTGTCAAAGCACTCTACTTTTCGCTCGTACTCGAGTTATTGATTTCGATGCTTATAGTCAACGCAGCGCTTTGTCAAGCCAGAGCTTGGAATTTAAAATAAATATTAAAAGCTTAAATAAAAATAAATACTTACCCGGACTCCATATAAATGCATAATCCTTGATAATTATAAATATTTCACTCAAAAATCTTATAAAGTAAATTAAGTTGTGGGTTTGTATGTGCATGTTTTACGTATCAGTAATTTCGAAATTCTGCACATTAACCGGAGAGTGCTTGAAGCAATATGGATTGAAAATTTTTGCAATATACGTTTGAATGCCAACGTGAAAGGTTTAATTAAAATTGAATCAATATATAAATACTAGTAGTTATAATACCGTTAATTTATAATTGTGACTTATTGTTCTTTTTGTTACGGCCAGACGTGGCGCAGAAGCACCAGTATGTGACTGTTAATGCGGCAAGTTGTGCAGGTTCCCATTCGAGGATATGAAATATTTAATATTTTTTTCTGGTGTCGGGGTAAAGAGAGTATAGAGAATCTCTAGAATTTGGCTGCAAATGGGTAATGGTATGTCACACTAGGTCTCCTCTGCCCACCTGCTATACACGGGATATAGTGGGATGTTGGCCTTTACATATCTCTATTTATATAACGTTACCAAGGACTCCAGAAGGACTGCATCGTATTGCCACTTGTAGAGGATTGCGTATTTCACGACAGATCATAATACTGTTTTAAGTTTAAGCACACCATGGATTCGCCACTCAACGCTGAATGCGTTCAGAATTCGACGATGATTCGAAGTGGGAAACGAAAGTCTTAATACTGGTCTCGCAGACTTTCTCTGCCTACCCTCTCTGTAAACGTGAAACAATATTACATAAATACATAAACAACTTACACAAAGCTGCTCTGCCCTCGATGTGACGTCAATAAAAATAGGTAAGTCTTAAACAAAAGCCAGAACGTACCTAATTAAAATATATTCCTGCGGGAAATTCTGCAAAATCAGGTAAGACGCTTCGGAGAGCGAGCCATTACTTTTCTTATTTTCCATCGGTTAATACAAAATTGATTGAAACGAGACCCTGCGACGTTATTAGATGTATTGCTTGTAAAACAATTTAGTTGTTCTTGTTGTATACCTGTTTCTATGTGTTATATATAACTGGAGTAAGTCCTTGTGCTTATTGGTAATTGGAGATGAGTGTTTGGAAGTTATAAATTCGACTTCTGTGTGATGAAATGAAATTAGTCGAGTATATAATTATTATAAGTGGTTCAAATTTGGATTATTAGATTTTACTACATTGATTGCTCGATCTAACAAACTGTATTAAAAAGATCAAAAGTGAAATAAAGTCTTTTTTTGTTTCACACATTTTAAGCTTCAAGCACGTCAGATAACCCTGTATAGTGTTACGACATTCCGATATTAACTTACCCGTAAATTTTGAGGCATTGCGTATTGAGTGATATAGAATATTTAAAAAAAAAAACAGCTTCACGTTGTATCCCGTACACAGAAGGGTAGGCAGAGGGAACCTCATGTTAAAACACTCCGTTCCCCACTTTTTGCCGAATTGAGTAGCAGAACTCAACACCGCGCTTTGCCTCGACATCAGAGCGAAGAAATGGAAGTATAAACGTAAATAAATATTTGACTTCCTCGAGTGGCGTTCGAACCCACAACCATCGCGTTACAGTCACACCTTTGTGCCGCTGCGCCACGATGGCCTAGAATATTTGCGCTTACTAACATATACGCGATTATTCCGGCTCAATAACTTCATAATATATAAATAATCAAAAGATTTTATGCATAAAATAACTTATCTTTAATATTTTAAATAAACTTAATATTACACCTATTTTGTGTTCGTAACATAACAATAAAAAAGTCCACATAGAATTTGGCAAATAGCTGTCTGTGTTTTTTCGTTTGGGCCTAATGAGATTTGTTGTTTCCGAAGCAGCACACGTGCGACGAAACAAAAGCAACTCGGCATATATTACAGTGAACCTTTCTAATCCGTTTATTTAGATTTCCACCGCCCTCTCCCACTGAATATCAACGAGTCGGACAATGCAAACGTTTACGTAAACAGTAATAAAACAAAAATATAACTTGGCTACTGTAAAATTCTTATAGAATACTAAATACAGGCTGTTCGTGTTATTAAATTTAATATTTAATTTTTGTTCTAGATCTATGTGGGATGATTTTCACTTTTAAAGTTACCACTGTGAAAATTGTGAATGAATTATTTAAAATTTTATTTTTTCGCTCTGTTAACAAGAGAAAACCGCGGCCTTGACCAATGTGCAATATTGTCTTAACACTAGGTTCCCTCTGCCCACCTATATCCAGGATACAGCATAAAGCTAAAAGAAATGATGAAATGGATAAACATAATATGCATATATAAAGTAAATACTAGTGTGAAATAGCCTTAAAAACACCTTAAATGATTACGCATTTCCTTCCTTCCACGTGCCACAGAATTGTGGAATGGCCTACCCGCGGAAGTGTTTCCAGGTCGATATGACATGGGTACCTTCTAAAAGCGCGTCTATCTCCACGTTAAAGACCGGCAACGCATCTGTAGCTCCTCTGGTGTCACACGGGGTCGTGGGCGGTAGTGATCACTTACCTTCAGGTGACCCGAACGCTTGTTTGCCTTGTCCCATAAAAAAAAAGAAATGTCACCCTATGTGAGTGTGGGTTTCACCACACAACTACGTCACATTGGAGTCAGCACATGCATAATTCATAAACCAACAAGCATATAATATCAATTGCAAATCCATATTATATGTATCGAAATTTAATGCATATTAAAATAGCTCAATCCCGCGCCACAGATTAAAAGTATCAGTAGTAGTAATCGATGGTGTACCAGAAACGTGATGTCTAACCACATCGCGCTCATTGAATATGCGCCTATTGCGATCTGACCTTAGATGATGGAGTGGAAGTGGGATGAGTTTTATATTATTATTTTATTGTTTGGCACAAGCGTATTTTTCTACTATTGTGACAAATTGTGTATGTGTCAAATACTTGGTTTAATTCAATAAAAATACATAGGAATGAACTGAATAAGAAGATAGTGAAGAATAAAACGTAATAACTACAGCTAGTACACAATCTAATGCGCAATTAAAATAAAAAACCTACAGAAAAGCGACTCTACAGCCGACAAAAGACTTTACAAATGTGATTTACATCAGAAGGAAAGGAAACGACCATAACAAATTTCTTAAATTCAGACATTAATTATGCAAGGCTGATGCTATTTTTGGTGGAAGTACCTTCTTTGATAGTACTTTACTACTTGTATAGCGCGAGTGGTTTGCGAATATTTACCTCATACTTATTACTCGCGTATATGCGTATTCTTATAATTTGCACATTGTTGTAATTTTTATATAAATAGTATTCACTTGTATGTAAATCGAAATGAAATTCCATATTTTCATTTCTTCGCTCTGGTGTCGAGGCAATGCGTGGCGTTGAGTTCCACCACTTAACACACAATGCCTGCGGAATTCAGACCGTCTTAACACTAGCTTCCCTTTGTCTACCCTGCTGTATGCTAGATACAGTGTGATTCTAAAAAAATATATTAAAATAATTATTAAAGGTTATCAGAATCTAAAGTCATAATTAACAATGACTTACTTGTTACTGTTCAAACATAGCAGTACAAGTACAAACTAGCGTTGTTAACATCGTGTGGTACAACACGGTGGTATGTCTCACAGCGGTCGACTCTGAGACTAATTTGTCTTTAAGGCTATTTCACACTAGTATTTACTTGATATATGTATATTAAGTTTGTCCATTTATTTAAATATAGTAGTAGAAGTAGTATGGAAGTACTGCGTAAATAGTTAACTAAAATATTTTTTTAGATAACGGTTTTCAATTTTTTATACATTTTATTTTTTAATTTGGGTGAGCAATTATAATTTCAAACCAAATTGTCAAGTTTTGAATGTGAGGAATTGAATAACAGAGAGAGTTGTTCTTATCATCGCGCTGTATCATGTATATAATGGGGTGGCAGAAGGAACCTAGTGCTAAGACACTCCGTTCTTTACTTTTGATGGAATTTTGAAAACATTGTGTGTTGAGTGGCGGAACTACACGCCGAGGTTTGTCTTGTTGCAAATATTAAATTATTAATTTCCCCGAGTAGGAATGCAAGCCTCAATAGAACACACGAACTTCAAAAACCCACAACCACCACATACGCTTTGGCTTCACAATGCCTTCCTCCCAAAAATAATTATACAGACGAAGCATATAATATCTAAGCAGACTTTAGATAGCAGTAGTTTCGTGGTTCCCATATAACTCTTAAGGACTATTAACTCTAGCAATCTCGAGTGTCGTGGACATTAGCGTGAGTACACGCATCACAGATTTTATGTTTCACCCGACATGACATTGTTGGGTAAATGGTAACTATATCCTCGTAATATATATGCTTACATTTATAGATATTTCCACTATGTTATTTTGGTGATGCTATATAATCGAAGACGAATTGAAATTTATATAATATTGTATTAGATATATATATATATATATATATATATATATATATATATATAATCGAATTCATGTATTATATGATGCTCTTCGTAGAAAACGGTGTTTGAATTTCTGCATATGCATAATGAAAATATTTATTTTTGTATGTGAGAGTGTGGAATAATACTTTAAAATGTCAAAAATAAATAGTAAATCTATAAAAAATAATATATATTTTTATAAGCTTTATTATCATCATTACTTAGCTTTAGGCTAAGAAAAATATTTCAAGTCAAATAAAGGGTAAAGAAAATATATCAATAGCTGTCGATAACCAAAATGACGTACAATTAATCAAGTTAGTAAATCGGTGGATAACATTAAGCTAATAATTTAGATAACACAATACAATTATTGATAATTAATGTGTTTCACATCTCTATATCTACATAGAATACGGCCAAATGCTGTTGTAAAACATAAATTATATAGAATTCATATAGTTTTGTAACTATTTCAAATTACATTTAAAATATAATACCTTAGAAATGTTGAAGGCATCGATTTAAAGTGTTATTTTTACAGACAAAGCAAAAAATTTAAACGTTTAAAAATTTTATTATGTCGCTGTGGCACAGTGGAAGCGACGGATTGTAAATGTGATCTTTGAGGGTTCGGTTTCTATTCGCGGGAATAGGACCATTCCCTAATTTTTTAGTTAAGACAAGTATTTAAGCTTAGACAATCTGATCGGCTATTTCCGTTTATTGAAACATTGCGTATTGAGTGGCAGAAGAGTTTGTCTACCAGAACGGTAAAATTAAAATAAAGTTAACGTAATCATTCCTTCTGAACTGAACTCAAAACATTCACAGTAAGACTGTTCCATTGCGTCATAATAGCCTCTAATTTATTTCAGAAGAAAAACATTATTCCTCCGCTTTATAAGATAATTCTTTGAAATTAGATCCAAAATTACTGTACAATAAGCAATTTTATGTAATACTCAACTTTCTTACATCACAAGTCAAAAACAACTAAGCTTTAAGAATAATATATGATACAAAAGAGTTTTCATTAAAAACTCCGCCATCTAAAACACGTTAGAACATTACTTTACAGCGAGGGCGAGATTTACAACCGTCTATCAAGTAATTTACAATGGCAACATCTGTACAATAAATATTATACAGAGAATTATTTTTTTAGATTCACGCTGTATCCCGCACATAGCAGGGTAGTCAGAGGGAACCTAGTGTTAAGACACTCCGTTCCCCAATTTCTACCGAGTTCTGGAGGCATTGCGTATTGAGTGGCAGAACTCAAAGCCGCGCTTTGCCTCGACAGGAAAATGGAAATATAAACGTACATAAATACATATTTCACTTCTACGAGTGGTGATCGAGCCCACAACCAGTCGATTTTGTAGCACACGAAGTCACACCCTTGTGCCGCTGCGCTACGACGGCCTCATTTATTTATTAGAGAATTATTTATACATATTATTTTTTTTAGATTTTAAATGATTTCTAAAAAAGCAAACCTTATATTTTCTTACTTATATTTTCTTTCTATTATATTGAATTTTATTATGTGCGAAAATACAATAACAAGGCCAACATGTTTACAGTCGCTTGTACCCTTGCGTCACGACGACAGCCTCAAAAGCTAATTCTTTTGTTTTTCAGTTCAACGACGTATATACATATAGCAAGAGAGGCAAAATGAAATTTCGAGCGAAAAACAGCGTCAAGACACTCTTCATCTTATTTTAAGACATTGTATTTTATATGGTGGAACTCAACGTCGCATTTTGTATTAACAGAGCAGGCGTATTGGAATAATTCATTCCCCTAAATAAGGATATTCAATTCAGAATTATTACTTTTACTGTCATGACTATTCCAGTCGCTGTAGTTCTATAATGCTTGAGGATTGCTTGCTTGGTTCAAGTCAATTCAAGCGATTCTATAATATGTATAATTTCTCTTTAATTTTAACCTATTTTATAATTTTCACAAATAAAAAAATATATTATAATAATAGAAATAAATCGAGGACAGTCGTGGTGCAAGGGCACAAAAGTGTGACTGTAAAATCGGACGGTTGAGGATTCGATCCCCACTCGGGGAAATTAAATATTTACATAAATTTATATTTATGTCTTCGCTCTGGTGTCGAGGCATTGCACGGCGTTGAGTACCGCCACTCAACGCGTCTCCAGAATTCTTCCCTTTTTGTCTATCATAATACTATGTTCCATCTGCCTTGCCGTGTGCGGGATACAGCGTGAAGCAGATTTATAATAAATTTATATATAAAATTTATTTTATTTATCTATATTCTTTAACTAAACCTTAAGCTAAATCTTGACTAGTGTAACAAATTCAGCCAAATCGATACACTGTACACACAAAGTCGTACGTAAAGCAATTTATTTTTCTTAAAGGCTAAGCCTTATGAAGATTGATTACGACGCGCTCGCAGTGACTCGACGCGCTCGCTGGCTGATTGACAACGCTATTTACTATATTGACGTACTTAATTTGCCCCCCTTCCTCCCCCTATTGGAACTGCAGCTGGAAAATATAAATAGAAATACTTACTTGCTTGTTGAATCTGCGATTTTTTTTGGTCGAACACTTTATTCTAAGAAACTACTAGTTCAATAAATTATATATATATATATATGAAAATTAGTTTCATTTATGTATTGTCTTGCAGTCACTAAGAATCAGAATAGTTTTATATATACGAGATAATAAATAAAAACTATAATTTTGTAAGCTGTTTCTCGTGTTGATGTATAATACTAAAATGGGTGTGGAACCCTCGGTAGGCGACTCCAACGTGCGCTTGACTGAGTTTTATTTCATATTAAAAGAAAATTAAGGCCAGCAATGAAAATTAAAAACAAGCAAGGATCGCATGTTAGAGACCATAAAAATATACTGTTATACTGTACCAACAAAGATAGGTTAAAAGTGACTTACCTTCCTTCAAATGAGCGTTCCGTATAAATCATTCATAATTAACCTAGCTCACGTAGAGCTGCTAATGGTGAGCAATTACAGGCGTTCATGATAGCTACCTCGGTATTAACTTTAAATGTTTAGTTCGATAATTAACAGATTTAGTTGGAGTTAAATACTTAATTGTAATCCTTCAGTTTTTAAAAGTAAAATGACTCGGTTCTAGGGTTTCGGTTTGTTTCCAATTTTTATAACTTCAACTCATGTATAAGAAAACCTCGTTTTAGAGATCGCCGATATTTTCATATTACAGTAATATAAAGGAACCCAGCACTATACTCCTTGTTTAATAAATTTTTTATTTTTTTAATCAGCCTATCGCCGTTCACTGCTGAACTTAGGCCTCTCTCGTCGAGCGCCAACTAGATATTATCCTTACGTTATTAATACATATTCTTTGTTGAGTCATTAATTACAGTATCTTGCTTTTTTTATATGGTAAAAGCATGGCAAACGAGCGTACGGGTCACCTGATAGTAAGTGACCACCGCCGCCTACGACACCGCGTAACATCAGAGGAGCTACTGGTGCGTTGCCAGCTTTTGGGGTGGCTGGGCCCCGGAGCTCGGCATTACCTAACACGAAACGCAGTGGCATAAAGCCACTACTTCACGCCGGTTTTAAATGCCGGGGGTGGTAATTATCCGGTCGAGTCTGCCCATGCGTGTCGCCATTCCTGGCGGCGTGACTCTCCCACTCGTACTTTAGTCGCCTCTTACGACACCACCAGTACCAGGGTGATCCTATTCTAAGCCGGGAACACACGGCTAAAACTATATAGCAATGTTTTCTCCGCATTTCACTTTGAATTCGAGTGACTTGACATTGTGTAACGAAACTTAACGTCACCCTTTGCTAAAGCGCGTCGTAAGGTTCACTTTTAATAATCCATTCCTAAAGTGAAAATTTAATCCAAAAACAAGTCAGTCTCATCTTGCGTTAAAATTACAGTGAAAGAAAATGGAAAAATGATTGTAATTTATCAAAATAATTGTTTATCTATTCACCTAGATTCATAAAAATAATAAAACCAATATGCAAGCAAAGCAAATATTAACATCAAATACGAACAGGAATCATAAAATTGAAATATATAAGTAGCTTATGTCATCTTCCATCTCTTGTCAGTGAATGAAATTGGGGAAATTAATCTCCGCTGGATAAGCTTATGCTTATGGAAATTTTATTATAATTAGTATATTTCAGTATCACTTTTAAGTTTGTAATGATTTTATTCACAATACGTTTGTAATTTTTTTCGCTTACCTACAAATTTTCACTTTTTGGTTTCTTAATTTATTTGTATTGTAAGTTTTTACTTATTGTCAAATTTCAAAACTGTCGGTCCACGAGAGTTTTGCATGATGGTTCTGAAAAATGAGGGTATTTTTTTATTACTTTTTTCAGCGGTTCAAGGTTCAAGCTCAATCTTAGGCGCTTCTAGTGTTAAGCCATTGTAAGACATAATAAATAACTGTCCTATTAAAATGTCGAGTTATTTAAAATTATATTTAGTGTGCAGAAAAAATATGCTTATAGCATATTTATTTTCCATATTTTTTATTTTAGTAAATTTGTTTTTTCTGGTTATCTTTTTTTATTATTCCGCGTATAACAGTGTAGACAGAGGGAACTTATTGTTAAGATACTGTGTTTCAAATTTTCTGCCTAATTCATTGAGTGTTGAGTGGTGGAACTCAGTCACAATATTGAGAACTTGCTGATTAGTATAACTGGCACGTTTAGGCTGCCTTAATTGGAACCTAGGAACATAGACACTAGGTTCTCATTAAGACATTTCCGGTCCTCACTCAAAAAAAATAAGAGAATACGTATTTATACTATATGCTATTGTAATATGAATCAGAAATAATATTTTACAAGATTCCATTCCTTGTTTTACAAAAAAATATAAGTAAAATAAAAATTCTAACAACTATTAAGTAAATTTAATAATATGGCGGTAGGTTGGTATAAGTGTTTTGGGTTCATCATAAATCGACGTTAAATAGGATTAGATCATTGAAGCGAAAATGGGGAAAACATGTTTACGAGAGGTCCTTTCATTATTACATTAGTGGAGTTATCTGAAAATAACTGTTATAATGGATTTTTTTTTATATAAAATTTCTATCAGTTTAGATGATATTTTAGTTTCATAGAAAACGTGTGAGCTTAATTAATTTTGTTAGGAAAATCTAAGTGGCTTGTAAAAAATATTTGATCGGTTATTTCTCAGCTATGTTGTAGGTTTGAGTTGGTGGTTTGTCCTATAGTCTTAATGATGAACTTACAAAAATTTAATCAAATCAAATCAGCTTAACGCTCTATCCCGCACCCAGCAGGTAGGCAAAATGAATCCCGCTTTCTTCACAAGTCTTCTGCCATAAGTGGTGAATGGCAGAACTCAACACCGCGCTTTGCCTCGACACGAGTGCGAAGAAATGGAAATATAAATGAAAATAAATATTTCACTTCCTCGAGTGGGGATCGAACCCACAACCGTCGCGTTACAGTCACACCCTAGTGCCGCTGCGCCACGACGGCCTCTAAAATGAACTTATAAATATGATAAAAACCAATTCTATGAAAATTAGGAAACGTAGTGTTTTAACACTAGGTTCTCTCTGCTCATGAAAATGGAAAAAGAGCATGAAAATCCATTGTCATGCTGTATGCGGGATACAGCTTGAAGCTGATTTAATTTAATTTTAATAGAAAATATAAATTAACACAGTCTCTCAAAAATTGGGCGGATAGGAGGGAACGGATGGTCTTCACATTGTTTTAACTTGGGTTTTCCTGCTATATGCGGGATTGAAGTTAAAAAAAAAATCAGAATGGACACTCATGTGAATAAATGTTTTATTATACTATGTACCCTTTAAGAAACTCAAAAACTATCGCCTTAAAGTCATGTTTTAGAATATGTTAAAATAAAAATACTTTTAACATAAGTGTTGAAAGAGTAACTGAAACAAAGTAGTACTCGGGAGAAAAAAAAATCTAAATCCCGCTAAAACACGCATGCTGGTGCCGCTGCGCACTCGCTCGCTCGCTTTAGGTGCAAAAAACACTTAAAAAAACGTAAGCATCATTGTTATTTTGACTTATTTAAGCACAATTAATAACACTCTACCTTATTCTCTATTTTTCCAGAGCATTTATGACGTGGTAAGGAATAGTAAAAAATTTCTGTGTAACAACAAACTTCACTAAAAGCTACTTGCCTTGAAACGAGCGGCGTTAGTGAATCATACATAACATGAATAGCTCACTTAGTGCTAATGGAACAATTACAGCCGTTGTATTCACGTCAGAGTTAAACTAACTTAAATTTAGATTTTACGAAAAAATATATTTCTCCCGCAATGGTGGGGAGGGGGAGGAGATTGACGGGATTGACCAACGGGATTTGAATTCGTATCTGATGACATAACAGTGCTACATTAATAACATAAACATAACATACTCGTATATTTATATATACTACATTTTTTATTTTATCCTATCTGGTGTAAAAAATCGAAACTGATCGAAATAAATAAATAAAATATGGTGTGAGTCGGCCGACTCCATATGCAATATTTTGATGTCGGTTGGAAGCGGAGGGCGAGTGTCCTGACAATAGGTTCTCTTACCAATTCTGTTATAAATGGGATAAAACGTGAAGCTGTTAAATAAAGCGCCGAGTCAAGATTCATCACTCGGCATTAAAATTTAGAGCATGAAAAGTTTTTTTTAAAAAAAACATAAAATAGTTTCTGAAAACATAATTATTATATTCCTTCTGTCACTTCGTCTTCCATTTTAAGCTTGAGATATGCTATATCCCACTCATAGGTAAGAGGGCTGACTGTAAGACGCTCAATTTCAGTTAAGACACGCTTGTTCCGCTCTTTTCGCCGAATTCTCCGGTCATTGCTTATTGACTAGCGGAACTTAACGCCGCACAACGCCTTGTTATTAGATATAAGCAATTAATAACATGTCGAAGCTACGAGACCACGTCCCTTACATACATTTACTAACCAACCGTCTTCTAATAGATAGACAGACAGTAAAGTAATGCACTGTTGTATACTGCAGACTAGGTTTTGAACGTTAAATATTCGAGTGCAATTTAACGCTCGTGTAAACCTAAAAATTTAAACCTAAATGTATCCTGGAACGTGATTCCTCCATTATTCATGTACAATGTGTACAGTCGGAAATATGCTCGTCCATGGTAACATGCAATGCTTAAGGTGGTTTTGAAATATTTGAAATACTTAAGTATGTATGTTTTTTTGTAGATATAATGTCTAAGTTTAACTTTTAAATTAAAAAAATAAATTGAATCAGCTTATCGCTTCATTCTGCACACAACAGGGAAGGCATGGGGAACCTAGCATTGAGACATTCCGTTTCTCATTTTCCGCCGAATTTTCGAAAATTTAATGTATCGATTTTCAAAAAGAAGAAGTTCTTTCTTCAATGTGTCGAATTCGGCGGAAATTGAAGAATAGTCGAGTGGTGAGTGACTGAACTAAATGCTTTGCTTTGAATTGTTATCAGAGAGAAAAAATATTATTTTAAATACTTCATTCCCAGAGTCATAATTGATTGCAAATCCGTCGTGTTTACAGTCATACGCTTGTGCCTGACGATGGCCTCTTATTTAAATGTATCAAACATTTAACAACACATTTAAATGTATATATATAAGTATTTTGTATGTATAGTAATATATACATCTGTAGTGAGTTAGGTATATAATTTTCTCACTCTTGTAGACAAGGCTCGGCGTTCAGTTCATCATTCAATGATCAATCTCTTGAAAATTGGGCAAAAAGTAGAAGGCAGCATATTTTAACACATGATTGCTTTCCTCTACCCTGCTATACGAGAAGAAGCATAAACCTGAAATAAAAATAATATATTTAAAAAAATCCTAACAACTCTAACTAAGCGTAATTTAAATAACCCAACCGTATATATGAAGCACAAGCACTCGTAGAGCTCGTAGCGCTACGCCGTAGTCCGTAACTGCAACGGGCTACGGCCCATTGCACAGTTGCAGTAAAATAGGATTTTTACTATGTTATAGTTTAGTATAGTTTAGTTTGAAGTACTCAACGATTTTTGTTTGTTTAATATTTTTTAAGAGGTTTTTGATTTTATCTAATGTAACTGTAGTGAAATTATTTATTTTATTTGTTTTTTCTCTACAACTTCATCTGTCCTTCAAACAAAGCCGGCTCATATATCGGCTCAGCAGTTCCAAAGTCCATTGGGTCCAGACGAACTGAAAGACACTGAGAAAAAATAACAGCTTGTGTTTTAAGATCGTTTAAATAAGTACACTTGAAAAAACAACAGTCATTTTAAATTACAGACACTTCAATTTTATTTGTTTGTATAACATATAGCAACAAACATTTAAATCTACATTACTTTTGAAATACATAATAACATTTACTATCGATATATTGAATCTTCACTTTATTCCAAGGAATATTGACGATTGATCAATGTATGTAAAAACGAAATAAAAATTTACAAATACAAACGGAGCTAACGTCAGAAATACTCGTAGTGGAGGATTTCGCTATTTTCGAAGCTGCTGCATAAAAGAAATGAATGCCTGCTCTCTGAGGACGTTTCCCGTTCTTCGTATTCAATACTAGATAATAGAGATTCAATTGTAAAAGATCAATTTTTGAAATGCTTGCTTAGATGATTTTTGGTAGTCTTTATGTATTTTGTAATACTAATCAATGCCTACAATATGCTATCCGTTACTTAAAGTAAATTACAGATGTAAAGCGAAAACTATTTGGTGCAGAACGTTTAATGTAGGTTTCTCTGAGTAGAGTTATAAAAAAACGAGATTTTACATTTTACAGTTCACGAAAAGGAAGTTACGGGCAGCCACTAAATTAAACTATTATACTATATACTAGCTTCACGATGTAACCCTCACGGGAAGGTGAACGGAGTGCCAAACACTACGGTATTTGCGTACCTCTTTCCCCTCGTCCAGAATCATTATCCTCTTCGTACGTGACACCCGGAATGAAGATATGTTTATATTTTTAATTCTTTTTTAAGTCTGATCTTCCATCCATCCATCGGATAACCAGAATGAAGAAGCAAAAATAATTCCATCCTCCGAATGCGAATTAAATCCACAACTATCGCTTAGCTTATAGTCAAGTGCATTTAAAAAGATGCACTTCTTAAAATGTCATTAAACACATATAACATAAACTATTTCGAATTAACTTTTTACTAAAACCCTACATTTTCACATTAAAGGACCGTGTTATTCCAATAATTCTTAGAAAGTAAACATTCACGCTCAAACGATATTGAAACTACGAACACATATCACTATGTGTATGTATAACGTTGAATAAACCTAGCTCTGGAAATTGAGATACACAAAGGTTTCGATCAAAACAGCAATTATTTCAAGAATTCGAAGAGTTTCACTTCACAAAG
>DWGR01001244.1:0-16939 GCA_018247715.1 Heliconius burneyi
CGGCTGATACGTCACAGTAAAACACTTGTATATTCTCTAAGGGGCCTCTACGTGTTGGACCTGTGTCCCCACGCAAGCCTTCCAAAGGACCGGGTTCTTTTGAACCCGTGAATTATGAAGAGAAACAATAATAATAATAATATTTATTGTTTCTTCAAACTATTGACTTAAACATAGTATATATTTATAATATAAACATAGGCTAACAAAGTACAAGAGTTAGTAGAAGAATTACCTCTGTATCCGGACTAGTTGCCTGTATTCCGGTATACAGCGCCAATCCCCACAAGACATTTTTTTAATTAGCCTCTAGAGTAACGTGACCTCTCTTTGTGTATTATGAAATAGTGCCTGAGTGAGTGTGAGAGGATGTGTAATATAATAATAACTATACGTTATTTAAATTATTCTTCAAAACACTTAAGAACGAACTTTTTTACTTTAACATAGCTGAACGTGTACCTTAGGTTTGCGCTATCTCTGAAAGGTCCCTACTTTCAAGTTAGAGAGAGTATGCATATAGTTTTAACTACATAGAGTATTAATCCACAAAATTTCAGCCTTACTAAAATGACGTAGGTCTGGGACCCTGGGATCTCAGTCTATAACGCAAATTACACCTCGACCTCACCCAAAGCCACTACGTGATGAAACGTGGAGAAAATTATATCGTGAATTTTCGATTTAGTTTTAAATTTCGTTGAGTCTTAGCAACTTTTATTGGTAAATCTTGAATTTAAATAAGTTTTTCTATAATAGTTAAATCTGGTACGTACAGCACGATGTGTGTTCTATGTGTATAATATCGAATAAGGCTGTGTTATATCATACTTTGACCAATAGGAGGAACTACAAAAAAAATGTAGAAATGCGAGAGCTTGAGTGTTTCCTTTGCGCTATGTAAACGGTTAAAGGTACGTAATAATTATGTATGAAGGAATTGTTCTTCCAGAAGTTCTAAGTAAAAATACTCGGCTCCATATATATATTACTTAAAAATAGCTTACGCTCTTATCCAGTTTTATTTATTTAGACAATCAACGCTCGTACTAAAGACAACCATTATTACACTCTCTTATCAATATTTAAGTTTTAAGTTGAATTCCAGTTGAACTATTTCACTTGTTATATTCAGTAGCTGTTACTGCTGATAGCAACTTACCTCTACAGAACATTCAACAATAGAACTAATGAACTTCCGGAAACTTCGATTTATTTTAACTGTTTCGTACTATGAGTTAATAATTGCAATATTTAAAATAGTATGATTTTGTACTTCCAATTTATTTATTTTTCATATTGTATTTATTATAAACAAACAAAAATTTAAAAAAATGTAGTAAATAAGGTAAAAATCCTTACATCAACTTGTTTCTAATCTTATACAAATATAATTCTTATTTTTATTCCAACCACGACCCTTAAAAGCATTTATAAATACTTTGACTCTATTTTGCTATTCGCTAGAATATTGCATCAAACAGATTTTCTGGTGTCTGTATTTTTTTTAAATACGTTACCAAATATTTAAGTTGTAATACTTTTACTCAAATTTTAATAGAGAAACTAATATAACAATAATTTATTTTACTATATTTTCGTCGACGGCATCGTGAAGTAGACGTGTCGGGCTGTTAACATGACGGTTGTGGGTTCGATTTTCACTAGGGAAAATGAATTATTTTCTTTTCTTTATGACAAAGCGTTGGGTTCAGTTTTATCCCTCAACCTGCATTGTCTCGAAAACTAGACGGATGGTCGGCTATAGAATGATTAATCAATAAGTCCCATTTGCGTACCCTGCTATATAAAAGTTAACGAACCTAAGTTTGTGAGCGGTTGTTTGCACTTTTTTGTATGAACTACAAAAGTCATTATAATAGTAAAAAATATATACTTGACAAGCACAGGCTTGCTTGTCAAGTTCTCATTGTTTGCCAAATGTCATAACTAATCCATGCACTATCGATGGGATGAACGCTATTATAGGTTTTGATCCTTGCACAATGAATTTTCATCTTCTGTCTTTTGTAAAATAATCAAAGACATAATATACACTATTTTTTCTTTTTCGAAACTTTTTATTTTCTATAACTATCACTCATCCTGTCTCGCAATCACCTCACTATGTTAAATGTAACTCGACGTCAACGTGATATTAGTTATAAAGAGCTCTATATATTTATAAGAGCAATAAAATCAAGCAAAAATAAACCTTCTGTTACCACAAAACCAAGTTCACAGTGTATACAATGCATTCACATCATGACACTAGGCTTTAAATCTATATTGTTTCTCCGAATGAAACCGCCGCCCGCACGGCCTGTTCTACTTATGTATGTCAAAAGTGATAAAAATTATAATAATTACTATATTAATATTTAATTAATTAAACATAATAAAACATAAATAATATTAATAATTAAATATATAAAACATATAATAATGTTATAAGTTAAGGTCGGTTTCTGATTAATTTATTTTTCATTTTGCATGTATTATCTATATTCTTGTTATTTTTCTAGTTTTACCATTGTTCTTTTACATCGTTTGGTTACGGCACCTCCTCTAAGTTAGAGAGATCCTAGAGTCATTTTGATTTCCATTTTCTGAAAATATTAGTAAAAAACTACACTACTCACTCTTACTCACTTACTGAGTGGTCATCTTATCAGCTCTCAGCAAATAATAATCGTGATTTAAATACACTAACTACTACATATTACAAGCGAGTATACAAATTTTGTACAGGAATATGTATTCAATATTGAGGAATATTGAACACATATATTGTATATTACACGCATCACATACGTATTTATACTTGTAAAATTGTATATCAAGTTGAAGCCACCCGTAGTGCAATAGCACAAAGTGTGAACGCCCGTAAACGCGACAGGTGGTATATTCGAATTCTATTTGGGAAAATGAAAAATTGCGAACGAAATATCTCGACACTAGGTTCCCCCGCCCTGCCCTGTGTGCGGGATATATGGTGAAGCTAAACAAAAATACTAACTTAAGTACGTCTCTAATGTTATAGAAATTTCAAAATATATTTCGAATATTCTAAGGAAAAAAGGAATATTCCAGTGTATACAAATTTTGATTAAATTACATACTATTGCTGTTTTTTGTTAATTACTAATTAAATAGTTCCTTTGCTTTCGCTGAGAGCTCTTAAGAGGTTAACGGTATTAATTGTGTTTGCACTTGAACTTGCATCCAGTTATTGTTTGCTTCGTTAGGGAAATACAATTTTATTTTATTTTCTTATAGAACAACTAATTTAATAACTTCACTAAACTTTGCATCGACTAAATACAGACATGATGATGATGATTGATGATGGGATGCTTTTATAATAATGTACTTACATTTAAAGCAATTATGGGAATATTATCTTTAATTTAAATTACAACCGTAACAATAGAGCTGCGCTCTTTATTGTTTGCCAATATTAAGTCAGAACAAAAGCCTTGATTTTACCTTACATATGCATATTATAACAAAAACTTTAACTGATGTTTTCCATATTATTATAACATTTTTATAGTAAAATACGCTCTCTGCAAGAGAAAAACATATATTTGTTATTATAAATATTAAGGCCAGTCATGGCAAGGGCAGAAGAGTGTGAATGTAACGCGACGGTTGTGGGTTTGATCCCTACTTGAGGGAATGAATTATTACTTCGTAATAATTTAATTTCTTTGCTTTGGCATCAAAGTAAAAGCCCAGCGTTAAGTTCTGCCACTCAATACGCAATGCTTCGGAAAATTCGACATAAATGAGGAATGATGGGTCTTAACAATAGGTTCCCTCTGTCTAGCCTGCTGTGTGCGAGATACAGCGTGGACCAGATGTTTTTTAAATGGGGTTATTTGCTCCACATCAGGGGCATGATATATTAACATATACAAGAACCTTAGATCGCCACTCGAAGAAGTGAAATATTTATTTACGTTTATATTCCCATTTTCTTCGCTCTGGTGTCGAGGCAAAAGCGCGACGTTGAGTTCTGCCTCTCAACTCGCAATGCCTTCAGAATAGGGCAGAAAGTGGGGAACGGAGTGTCTTAACACTAGGTTCCCTCTGTCTACCCTGATATGAGCGGGATACAGCGTGAAGCTAAAAAGAAAAGAAAAAAAAATCTTTATTTTAATATGCATATTTCTTTCTATCACTTCAATATCAAATATAATTACAAAGAAAATCAAGTATCAAACTACAAGTATATTCTACTAACAATTTAAAACGAGACCCTGTTATGCTTCATTTTCACTCGTAAATAAATAATGTCCAAGCTAATAATGGAACAAAGAAACAGAATAGGCGTTCGAACAAAATCTATTTTGTAGGATCTACGTGATTTCAACTCCGACTGACCGGCGCGGAGGAAAACGCACTTTGGCTCAACGAAAGACGCGGCAAAATAATTTGTTGATTGACTGAGATACTTATATTGATCGTTGGGAAGGCTGAAAGAAAAGCAGTGTACATATATTATACTGTGTAATGAGAGGTTGGCTTGATAGTTTGATTCACTTATATTTGATACAGTGTGGAATTCCGTGAGTGCTTACGATTAACGTAATAACTTCGATAATGGATATGTATTTACGAATTTAGAGATTTTGAACGTTTTCGTAGAGTGGTTGCGATGCCTCAAAACGTTTGGCTTTATGTAATGGTTTTGAATTCAAAGAGAGAGTAAAGATAATAAATATTATGTGTAGATGTTTCATTCGCCGACAATAAAGTCATAAACAAATATACCGAAAGACGACTGTTCATTTTTGTGCTTTTAACACAATGTGTTTACTATAATTATAAATATTGAGGTCGTATTGGCTATGTGGTGTTTATGGGTTCTCGTAGAAAAAAATGTTAATATTCAACAAACGAGACTTTTGTGCACAGTGTCTGACTGTAAGCGCGATAGTTGTGGGTTCGATTTTCATTTGGTGGAATTAATTATTTTTATTGCCTCTCTCTGATAACAAGGGGGAGTGCAACGTTGAGTTCCACCACTCAACACATAAAATCGAAATTTCCACGTAAAATTGAGAACGAAAATTCTAATTCTAGGTTCTCTCTGCCTTCCTACTATAAGTGGAATACAGCGTGAAGCTAAAACTGTTTTGTAACTGGCTAAAGCGTAAAAATAAAACTGTATTGTAATCGCATCATCGAGTACAACAAGATGCACTGAAGACAATATCAAGTATGGTAGGGAATATAAAATCACTTTTGTGTTCAATATTGGTTTCTGTGAATACTGGAGCAGAATGTGAAATAGAGCCTGGATATTATAGAGGAGTACTTCAGACACGCTTCAATAAAGTGAGAACTTTTAAAAACTCTCTAAAGCTCCACCCATTTATTATAACTTTAATTTCTCTTAGGTAATAAATCTGTCTGAGAGTATGGAAACAAGTCTTATAATTTTCGCTATTTGCATAAAATAGTATATTTTGCTATATCTATTAAAAAACCCAAAAATAGAAATATCTAAATAAATTTAGATATTATTAAACATCAAATATTGAGGCCGTCTCGACCAATTGGGACTGCACTTGACTGTAAGCACGACAGCAGTCAGTTCGATTTCCATTCGCAGGAATGATTTTATTAAAATCATTTTCATTTCTCAGCTCTGGTATAAAAAGAGCAAAATAGAGTGTCATCACTCAACACACAATGTTTGAATATTTCCGACATACGTATATTGTCGTTTAACATACAAGCAGACTGAAACTTCAAGAAAAATTACATCATCTTGACAGTAAAGGCGCGTTTGCTACCGCATTCTACATCCATAATCCGCTTTTGATTAGGAGAGAGGAATGCGATTTAAAGGTTTACGTTCATATGACATTATTTTGTCCCCTGTGAGAATATTTGCTTAGGAATCGTTTATTTTTTTATGGAAAAAGACATGGCAAACGAGTGTACGGGTCACCTGATGGTAAGTGATCACCACCGCTCACAACCCCGCGTAACGCCAGAGGAGCTTCTGGTGCGTTGCCAGCTTTTGAGGTGGTTCGGTGCCGGAGCCCGACTTTACCTAATACGAAACGCAGTGGCATAAAGCCACTACTTCCTGCTGGTTTTAAATGCCGAGGGTGGCAATGATCCGGTCGAGTCCTCGCATGCGTGTTGCCATTGCTGGCGACGTGACTCTGCCACTCGTATATTTTAGCCCAATAACATGTACTTGCTACAAATGTACTTCGAAAATTGCATTTTCACAAATTCGTTTATATCTAATGTGGAACATTTTATTTAAGATTGCTTATCATTATTTATAAAGCTGAATATCTTAAGCCCTTTGATATTAAGGAATAAAAACATTAAAATATCGAAATAATTTTCTTTGAACTGATCTTAAGAACATTTGCAATGAAAAAAGCTACAGTGACGCAGGAACACAAAGTGTGACAGTAAATGCGACAGGTTGTGAATTCAAATCGCATTTCTTTGCTTTGGTATCAAGGCAAAACACGGCGTTGAGCTACGCCAATCAACATATATGCCCCCAAAATACAAAAATAAGCCAAAAACAGGAAAAAGATATGAGCTTTTGGATAATAATCTAAGCAAACGAGATAAAAATGTGTTTTTGTCGGCACGTGCGCCTGAGTTACGAGCTGCTACAGCTGTTTGTAACGATAGAGCTGTATTGGTCGCAGTCAGTACGAAATTTTTCACTATCGTGAAATTTCCGTTATTCGCTTTAGTAAATGAGCTCGTATTGCAGCAGCTGTGTGCTTTATTTCGTGGAAAGCGGCGCTTAAATGTTCAATTTAAGAGACATACGAGCATGTAACATGTACAATATATTTTACATTAATTTTTATTTTAAGTTTATCTATAGATAATAAATCTTCCTCTAGTCGTGACTCAGGAGCACGCACAAGCGTTCGACTGTAACTGCACCAGGTTGTGGGTTTGATTCTCATTCGAGAAAATGACATATTTAACATTTTCCTCACTTTGGTAACGAGGCAGTGTGGTGTTGAATTCTGCCACTCCTCACGCAATGCCTCTAGACTTCGGCGGAAAGTGAAGTATACAAGTTTCTCAATGGGAACGGAGTAACGCTATTTTCCAAGGCTCTGCCTACCCTCATATGTTCCCGTACAGCATAAAGCTATATAATCTATTGGTTTTAGTCATTTACAAATACCGATTAACATAATAAATGCGCTGAACTTTTATTAAATTTTTAATAATTTATTTAGAAATTAAGCAATAATTATTTATACACCGATATTGAACCGAACTATTTGTGTGATTATTTAAATGATTGGACAAGTGTATATTTTATATCGAAAGGTTTCTTAATTTTCAGTAGTAATTAAGAGTGAATCAAAACACAATTCAATTGAGTTCAATTGAGTAATAAAACTCAAAGTAATTAAACAGACAAATCCACAGAACAATAATAGTAGACATGGCATGTTAAATTTATAGCTTTAAAAGGAACCGCACTTTAACTTTTCACCGTAAATGAGATCATTACTGCCGCACTTTGCTGCGAATGTAATACGTTTGAGAAAACTCACAAGTTCTCACTTCTATATTAAAAATATAAACCTATCCGCGCCGCAGCACTGGCGGTTCATCTTACTAAATGTGATGTTAAATATTCAAATTTTTATTCCATATTTTCCCTGACTGGTTTATTTTAACTACGTTTTCGTTGCTCTCATATGATTTTGATTAAAAATTGTCTTTTGAATTTATGATATGCAATCAGCATTAGCGTAACTTAGTTATGCTTTTTATATTTTTAATATACTCAAAATCAAATCAAATCAGGGTAGGCAGAGGGTATCTAGTGTTAAGACACTCTGTTCCCTACTTTCTACGGAATTCTGGAGGCATTGCGTGTTGAGTAGCAGAACTCAACATCGTACTTTGGCTCGACCCCAGAGCGAAGAAATGGAAATATAACCGGAAATAAATAATACAGTTCTTCGAGTGAGGATTAAACCAACAACCGTCGCTTTACAGTCACAACCTTTTGCCGCTGCGCCACGACGGCATCAACATTAGGCACTAAACACACTCAATTAAAACAAGATGGCGTTTATCATTCACCATAAATATCTATTTCTGAGGTTCGTCTGTACTACCTGTATTGTGTAGACAGGTATTTTAAACCTCGCCATATCAATCCGCTTCCAAAATTCCATCCATTTACAGATTAAATTCCGTGCGTAGAGAGCGGCTCGGCCCGATATCGTAATTCAACTAATAAGAAATGTTTTATTATTAAAATACTAGGTGTATTTTATTTTTGTATTGTTGGATTTGAATTCACTACGAAGATCGTTACGATTAAATAAAATATTTTGTCATAAGGTTTTTTTATTCAATCCTTCTTAAAGCCTCTAATTGGGCTAATTGAACTCTTAAGCAATTCAAAAGATTGATGTATACAGATTTACTTAATTACTATACATTTTAAATAAGTGAAAATCCGTTTCACCTGTACCCACAGCATAGTAGGCAAAGGTAAGGGGTATTATTACACTGTTTCTCATTTTCTGCCAAATTCTGGCCTCAACGAGCTGAGTAGTTGAACTCAACACAGCACTTTCCCTTGACATAATATAAATTTAAATAAATATTTCATTTCCTCTAGTAGGGATCGAACCCATATAATCACACGCCTGTGCACCTGTACCACAACTTGCCTCCTTTTTTTAAACAAGTAAAATCACAAACAGCAACGCGTATAAAACAATGTAGGTACTTGCATAATTTCTGATCTCCACGAAAGTTCAGAAGAGCATCATTTATCTCGACCTAGCTTACTAGTGACAAGCGGGGTAGTGACATTGCCTTATCTGGTGGTATTTTGGATCCCCTCTTTTTCTCGCCGGACTAATTTATCGTTTTTAATTTAACTTGTGTGGGGCAGTTTTTATAGATATAAGAAAAATGAGATTGGAAAAATATGGTAATTACAATTAACGATTACTTTAAAACAAAGTAAGTAGACTAAGAGCTAAAACAAGAACAGAAATTAAATATATCTCTCATGACATGAACAACTAATCTACATTTTAATGTACGAGTATGTGAACTATTAAAAATAAACCTACCTTAATGTCACCATTCTGTATGTAAATTAGCTGTTTCCGGAAATGTTGACCGGTAGTGGCAGTTTCATAAAGAACAGCATTTTAGTATATTTTATTTACTTAGTATATTTTATTTACTTAGCATATGTGTGCTGATTTTTTACAGTATTTTATACAGACTGATTTAAGGTTGTAGGTTCGATTCCTATTTGGGTGAATGGATTAGTTTTATTTCCACGCTCTGGTACTAAGAAAAGGTAGTAAAATTAATGAAAAACTTTTAATGAAAACCCAATGCAGTTATACCTTGTTATTTATTGCACCTTCACCTCAAAAGTTCGTGCTACAAACTTGGCCAAAGTAAATCCTGCAAGATTATGCACCACCTTACCAGTGATTAAATTAGAATATATTAGAGAAACGATAAACTTATTACTTCTTATTTATAATTCTTGTCTTAATTAACTGGTCAAGTGATTTTGAATTGTATTGTGTTTTTTAGCTTCACGCTGTATTTTGCACATAGAGCTAGGCACAGGAAACCCGGAGGACAAGTGTTCTAGTCCCATTTCTTGTCCCAAGATACTTCCATTTCTCACTTTCAGCTGAATTCTGGAAGCATTATGTTTTGAGTTGCAGGAATTTTGAACTTACAACCTATAGCATTTACAGTCACGCACATGTGCTACGGCGCCACGACTGATCTTTCGTAATGAAATTTAAAGATATACCGGGTTTTCCATTAAGGACATAACAATTTAGCTCAATTTAGCTCTCCGCGGCTAGTGGCACCGTTTTGTTGAAACCACATATCGTTGATGTCAAGTCGATCGAATTCTGGTCACAAATAATCTTCCAACATACCACGATAGCGCTCTTCATTCACGGTAACATGACGGTCGTTTGCATCGACGAAAAAATACGGCCCAATCGCACTTTCGGCATGAAAACTGAACCAAACAGTAATTTTTTGTTGTTGCAACGGTGTCTCAAGAAGTACATGTGGGTTTGTTGCTGACCAATAACGCATATTTTGCTTATTAACGAAGCCATTGAGCCAGAAGTGAGCTACGGCCGAAAATTGGAGTAAGCGCACTTACTCGCAAGTTGCGACCACCGACTTAGAATGTCGGTAGTAATTTTTAATCACTTCTAAACGTTTCTGGTTTGTAAACTTTACTATAATAAAAATGTTAATTTTATCTAACGTTTTCACATTGACAGTTCATTAAAAAAATTTAGGGATGCGGTCATATAAAGATACAAAATTGTTATGTTCTTAAAAGAAAACCCTTTATTACTATTTACGTAAAAATATGTATGTACCTAATTGTCATAGGTAAAACAAATAATATAAACAAAAATTTGGGCCGTCGCGGCGCAGGGGCACAAGTGTGTGACTGTAACGCGATGGTTAGAGATTTAATCACGGCCCGAGAGATGAATGAGATAAATTATCTATACTTATACTAAAAAAGATTGCATTATTCAATTCGATATGGGTATTTTTTGTAATATGTAATCATTAGAGTTATTTTACAATGAATATTAAAAATCCTTATCCAAATCAATAATATTACATTTAAAGCTGTTTCTCAACGAGTTATTTAAATTAGTCATTGACATCAAAACATGACTGTCAGTGAAGTCTGTTTATTAAATGAAAATTCATGTAATTCAAGCGGGTGAGGACGCTGGCATTTCGCTAGTTTATTAATATTTTTATTTAGGCCAGTCGTGACACAGGGGCACAAAGTGTGAGTGTAAAGCCGACTGGTTGTAAGTTCGATCCCCACTCGAGAAGATGAAATATTTATTTAAATGTATATTTCGATTTCTTCGCTCTAGTTTCGAGGCAAAGCGCGGCGTTGAGTTCTGCCACTGAATACGCAAGGCATCCAGAATTTGGCAGAAAGTAGGGAACGGAGTGTCTTAACACTAGATTCCCTCTGCCTACCTTACTGTGTGCAGAATACTCGTACAGCGTGAAACTGATTTTATTTCTAATTTATAAACAATTGGTATTTAAATAAATTAAGATAAAATAAACTACGGATTAGTTACACAAATACGTTCAGCACCGCAAGCTTGCTCGCTTTAAGATTGCCGCTGATCGTTTTGGTCGCTATTCAGTCGAAAACTAGAGTTTGATCAATGTAAATGTTTTGAATTAGAAAAAAAACTAAAATAAAATTATTATGCTTGGCTAAAAAGCCATTGAATATTTTTATAAAGCTTGTTGTTTATATCTGCTAGTTAAATTAGATTTAGAGAAATTTTTCCTTGATGTATAGTGTCTTATAAGTCAAGGCTTTTCATTTGATATCCATATAAAACCCACCTACAGTTGTGCAATAAATTAATATGAACCCACCATTTTGTTGCGGCGGCCATTTTGGATTAACTCCCATACTGATAATATGTATTCTAATTATCAATTAAATAAATAAAGTAGTAATCCAAATTTCAGCTTAATTGGGCACCGGAAATGAGTCAGATTGAGCTTGCAAGATTTCACACACACATACTAACACAGCAAGCTAAATAAAAGTTATAATTGTTATAAAAAAGAAATTGCTATTGAGAGAAAATATATTTCTAAGATTTTCTATTTTTCAAAGAAATTCTTGAATTTTTTTACCTATTCCCAATATATTGCTTTCTTAAGAACAATAAAATCAAATAACATTCTATTCACATCACACACAATACGTTTTATAGACATTTATCACAAATGATTCAATTTTATCGATTTTTTTTAAACTACAACAATATGTTTTTGTACCAACTATAATATGTTGAAGGGTAATGTTTACTTTCATTGTATATTTTAAGAGAAAAAAATGTGAATATGTGTGTGTGTGTGTGTGTGTGTGTGTTGATGTAGGCACGTATGAAGTGAAAGTGTCTTAAAATAAAAATTAGTGGGTTAGTGACACCCATCACCACCTAATACTTGCACCAATTGTGAGGTTAACATTTAAAATAAGACCCAAATCACAATCACGCGGTGATTTTTCAAAACAATAAAATCACTTTAACTATTTGTATAACCATTTGTATTTTTGCACATACTATATATAATACATATAAAATATATGAATCATATCCATATCTCATGTTTGAAACAGGGTGTATTTTCGAAACAAAACAGATGTCAGAACCGATTAGCCTCAAGCGAGTGATGTAAACTCAATATCTGAACTAAAGATAGACGAAGTTTCCATCCAAGCTTATGTAGGAAATAGCTCAGGTCAATCAAATACTTGTTATTAAAATAGTTCGAACTAGATACATACATTGCACTCGAGCCGTGCTGGGCTGGCAACCGCCCGCACGGCGTGCCTGCTGCGGCACGCACAGCCCGCGCATAGCGTCTCGTGCACCTGATATTTGTGACAATAAGGTATCCAGAAATTTTAATTTGAAAGTCGCGCGTTAACTATTTTTCAAATATATATTTTTTGTAAATTGGTAGCATTGTGCTGACCTTTGATACCAACTTTTAGCGCGATCTGGCAGCTAGTTTGTTGACAGCACTCAGTTTAGTAAACACACCTCAGTAGTGCGCGGCGATTTTTATAATGAATTCAAGAATTGAACAAAGGGTTTGCATTAAATTTTGTGTTATAAACAAAATTTCGTGTACGAAAACGTTGAAAATGTTGGGAGAGGCTTACGGTGAATCAATTTTATCAAAAAACACAAGTTTATGATTGGTACAACGCGTTCAAAAACGGCCTTGAAGATTTGCCTCGTCCCGGACGACTTACAACCTCTTCAACCGATGAAAACATTGAAATTGTGAAGAAAACTGTGCTCGAAAAGCGTCATACCAGTGTTAGAGAGATAGCACAAGATCTTAACATCTCTCGAGAGTCGGTTAGTTTGATTTTGGTTGACATTTTGGACATAAGAAAGGTCACTGGCAGACTTGGCGATAATGAACCATTGCATCGAGCTCGCGTCGTGACCAAATTTAAGACCAAAAACTCGATAAATACCATCAACCAACCACCGTTCTCACCAGACCTAGCTCTGGCTGCCTTTGTCCTGTTCCCTAAACTCAAATTGCCACTCCGAGGACACCGTTATGAGTCAATTGAAGATAAAAAAGAGAATTTGACGAGAGAGCTAAAGAAGATCCCGGTAAGTTCTTATAAAACATATTTCATAGATTGGAAGAAGCGTTGACATATGTGTATTGCATCAAATGGGGTCTATTTTGAAGGCGGTAAAATAAATATTTTTGAATAAATTAATACTTTTTGTTATATTTACAATTTCCGGATACCTTACTGTCACAATATATACTTTATATATGTTCATATATATTGTTTCATGTAATACTATGATGCATAGAAAAGGCACATGCAATTTCGATTATAGTTTTCCAATTGAGATATGAGTGAGCCGTTTTTTCAGTTTCAACCACATCGGTACATCCTTAGTGCTCATCTTCTATCTTTTATTATTCCATATGACCATAGATCTGAGTATATAATTTGACTTTTCAACTCGATATCTTCAAGCGTTCCTGTGATAAATAAAGGCTCTTGACGGACAGATAGACGGACAGCAAAATGATCTTATAAGGGTTTCTTTTTCCCTAACAGATGCGGAACCCTAGCAATTAACATCAAAATTATAATATTACTACTATTTCTCTTTTTAAAAACTTTCAAATATTTACCTTATAGTAATATCCTCCAAACATCTCAGCTGTACTTTACTCTATACACGTTTAGTTTGTAAGTTACTTTAAAACTTGAAGGTGATCGTATACTAGAGAGACAACATATTAAAAGCTTTCGGCTACGATCTAACTTGCAGCGAACTGGGAACTGCACTACCGGGGAAATCAAATAGTATTAAGTAGTCACTTACAATATTTTGGTGGTCAGTAATATTTTTATAAAATTAAATTACCGCGTATAACGGGGTGCCCAAGAGAAGTATAGTGTGAAGACTTCCACTTTCTGCCGAATTTCGGCATTTCGTGTTGACATCAGATAGAAAATTAAAATATTAAATTTTTACTCGAGTGTGGATCGAACCCACAACCTCTACATCACCACTAGCTTGGCACTATTACTGAAGCCTTCACTTATTAAGTCTACACTTTTGCTTGCTTTACAATTTTTATTATTGTTTTATAATATGTTGTCTTCATTGTACTCAAATATATTGTCAATATACATTTTGATTTACATTTTAAACAAAAACATTTTCAAATATAAAATATATACAGACCCATATATAACTAAAAGCAATAAAATACAGCTTTAACGCCCCTGATAGAGTCGGAGATTTGGAATGTTAAGGGTTCGCAGTTTATACTCTTAGCTATAAACCGATACAGTCGCAATAAAATTATTTTAATCGAACAAAGACCCCGAATTAGGCACTTAGTTTTTTTGCAAGGATTGTAAGAAATCGACATTAGACTTCTATATAAATTCTACTACTTATATAAATATATTACAACAACATATATTTTGAAATAAATCTTTAATTTTTTGAAATAAAAATATATTTTTTAATTAATTTTATGGCAAAAGAATAATAAGCAAAAATAGCTCGATAGCAATAAAAAAAGTATTTTCGATATTTGTATTTTTACTACTCAAACTAAAAAGATCGATTTTCGCGTTTGGGCTATAAATATTTGTTGTTACGGGTCATAACTATTTCTGAAAAGATAGATTACTATTTAAAATTAAATTTTTTTTATAGAAAAAGATAAAAAAACTTAAAAATTATTCAAGCAAACAAAATATTACTCAAGTTTTTATTTCAGCCATACATTGTTTCCATTGAAACAATTGGAAAATATTGTCTAATAATTTCATTAAAAAAATATAACCAGCTAAAATATTACGCAGGAGTAGGTCAACAAAATCTATATCTTAATAAATCTGTAGAAAAGTCGTTTCTGTACATTGAAAATATTTATAAAAAAATAACCAGGGTGTTAAAGCAATACTAACAGAATCTATTTCCAGCTTTTTGGAATTTTTGTCTGTTTGTCTGTTTATGTGAACACGTATCACGTAAAAAGCACACAACAAATTTAATTTATACAAAAAAATTCAAGTAGCCCAAAGATTTTAGTTTATATTTCATTGTAATTGTTTCACTCTATCAAAAGATATAAGTATTTAATATTTTCAAGAAGTTTATATTTAAGAAAGAATGACTATTAGGCGGTACGAAGTTCGCCGGGTCACCTAGTTAGAACATAAAAAAATCTTCTCCGAAAGTGATCATAGCTTAAGCATATTTCCCCTATACCATATCATATACCTTATACTGCATAGCTATACCTGTTATGCAATATACAGTTCAATCACTAATAAACTGTACCCTAAATCTAAGCGGCCATAACTTAAAATGAGCTCAGAAAGATGAATTTTTATCCGTTTTCGCGTGAAATAAACACATAAAAATATTAATAAAACATTCCAGTTTTTATGGCGCTACGAGTATTTAATTACCTCACCCGTCTATTATGCACTCGGTTATGAAAAAATATGAATAGGAAATAAGCAGTTACCAAATGAAAGTTTGCCATTATATTTTATGAATGGGTATATTTTATGTTTTCCTTGGAAAATGTTTTTGACTTGCTAACTCGCTCAGGTGCACACATATATGACTGTAACGCGACGATTATGGGTTCAACCCCACTCGAGAGAATGAATTATTACAAATAATAATTGGTTCACTCGAGTGCGGTCGATATTATTAAAATAATGTTTTTATTTCTTTACTCTGTCACTAAGGCAAAAGCCCGGCGTAACTAGCAATACAGAAAAAATATACCCTGATGCACCGGATTGCGCAAGCGATACATTTTTTGTTCTGCTGTGTCGGGATCAATGGAATCTAACATCACTTCTCGAACCTCACAAAACCGTGGCTGTCTACCGAAGTCTCTTCTTGTTTTTGTATAGAAATAACTAAGTCCTGGATCCATAATTGTGATAATTTCAACAAGTCTATATATTAAAATATAATAACTAATATGGTGTCGTAAGTATTCTGTATATTTAACTAATTTTGTTGTTACTTATTTATTTGATTGAAAATGTCATTAATGATATTAAAATAGTTTTTTTTCTAACAAAGAGTCTTTATTACCATCGTCGTAATACGACGTATTGTCGACGATGTATGTAATACGATGTATTATACAGACGTAAAATAGGTTCAATCAATATAAAAAAAAAATAGTCCACATAATTATGTGATGAATAGATGTCTACAGATGTATGTTTTAAAATAACGGTTAGTATTTTGCTAAAAAGTGTATTTCAATAAAAAATTAGTTTCTATATGACTTGAAGAGTAAGGATAAGAATTTGAATAATGTTATTATGCTTAGTTTTTACGTCATTTCGTAGGTGGGTGTATATACAGGTGTCTACGTTGTTTCCTTGGACAAAATTGTGCTGTGCTCTATTTTTGAATGATAAATAGTCCAATAGTAGAATCTACAATTAATTTTATTTCCATTTACTAAGAACTTTATATATTTTAAAAAAATAAAACATATATACTTACCAAACCGTAAAAAAGTTATCATACAGCCTTCAGCCAACACTAGCAAAAATTGAAATCTTACGAAAGCAAAAATAATATTGAGCCCATTCACGAGAAAGAAAAGCTCGTAAAAAAAATCATAAGTATCATATTTTTGTAATACCATTCGAAGCACGTACGCTTTAGAGATCACGTTTGTTGTTTTTATAAGTACCTAATCCGTGTTTTTCATTGCACACGCACGAGAAGCATGTCGGTTTGATAAATTGCTGGATCTTGGGTAAGAAAGGATATTT
>DWGR01001245.1:0-16920 GCA_018247715.1 Heliconius burneyi
GGACGTTGAGAAATATCTTACTATACTAGATGAGACCAGCTCTTTGTATTATAAGCATGTTATTGTGTAATGGAGAAGGTTGTTCATGGTCTTAGATATATTTAGTAACTTGATGTGGTTGTGAGTTCAAATCTTATTTGGATTTTTTTTTAGCTTCATACTGTATACCGTACATAGCGGGTTAGGCAGAGGAAACCTAGTGTTAAGATACTAATTTCCCCACTTTCTGCCGAGGTCTGGAGGCATTGCGTGTTGAGTGACTCAACGCCGCGCTTTGCCTCGATACCTGAGTGAAGAAAATAGAAATATAAACGTAAATAAATATTTCACTTCTTCGAGTAGGGATCGAACCCACAGCCAGTGGATTTTGCACAACACATCCTCTGTCCTCTCGGAAATATTAATATTGAAAATATATAACCATCTATACAAATTTGAACTACCTAATACGCCTCTAACTTGAATATTAGATAATGATTATTTTAAAAAAGTAAATATAATAATATAAAATGTATAAAAAATATTATTAGCTCTGTCAGCTCAAAAGTGATAGTCTCTATTTATAGAGGTATACCTCTTTCACCTATTCTCATGTTTTTGTTAACGAGGCATTTGTAACTAATACAAAGCATGTACATAATGTTTTAAAACGTAACGTAAACGATAGTGAACGGAGTATCCTAATACTACTTGCTCTCTGGCAACAATATTACGCGGCAAACATATGGAGGTAGAAAAAAATATTATACGTAATAAACAAAAGAAAAATTACATAACACTGATCAAAGAAAACCAAACATCCAACAAAAGAGTTAATTAAATCAATTAAAAACCATGTATTAACAAAAGACACATTTCAGTTACCTCACACGCCGCAACGAACGAACGTGTCGACGTACGCGTGGAGCGCGTGGGGCGCGTGGGGCGCGTGCTCGAGGACCTGCGGCGGCGGCGTGGCCGTGCAAGAGAGACACTGCTTGCCTAGAGACCCTACGAGGTAAACTTAATAGTTTAAAACATATAATTATAAGCCGTCTGTTCGATTCCCATTCGAGGAAATCATATATTTCACATTTTCACCTTTTTACTCTGGTTACAAGGCAATCTAAGTTAAAAGTGGGGAACGTGTGACTTCCCCCTGTCTACCCTGCTATGCGCAATAAAGCATGAAGCTGGAAAAATATTGAAATTAAACTTTATTTTTTTAGCTTTTTCTTATTGTATTTATTTTACAATTTCCTATGCATATGTAAATATTGCGTATGTTGTAGGACGCACTATCGAGGCCTGCTTCCTCCTAACCTCAGTTAATTACTGGTGCTTAACATCAATTTCATATCTTATAAGTTAATTTTGCATGAAATAATATATTTTATAATTAACCTTAACTATTATATATTTTTCATTTATTGTCCACTTATCCCCTACCTCCTCTGGCATACACAGTGTATCAATATCAGCACTACAATACTCCACTTATCTAGTAATTAAGTGACAATTTATGCCACAGATAATAAATTTTAAAAAAATCTAATCTGACAATCAAACAGCATATTAAGTATCTGTAACACTCTTCCTAACAGATACTAATGTAGATAAAATTTATATATATCTCGTGTCCGATAACTCTAAACACCAAATTCGTGTTTGACTTGAGAAAACAAACAAGTCAACGTGAAGAAGATTAATGATATTTTTTTTATTATACGGGAACTATAGATTTAATTGTTTTATTATTAGAGATTTGGTTTTGTTGTCTTATAAAATGTTTAAAACAAGTATTTATTGGCTTCTTTTTCTTTTTATTATTATATCAGTTAAAAATACAAATTAAAATCTAACTCAGATTCGGTATATCTTTAGACTATTTTGAAGTTAGCAGGCTTATGTTTTTTTAGCTTCACGCTATATGCTCACTTAGCAGGGTAGGCATAGTGAACTTGAGAACCTAGTGTTCAAATACTCCCTTCTCCATCCGTTAGCCACTATCCGCCATTGCGTGTTAACAGACAGAATTCAACGTCTTGTTTTGCCTTGTTACCAAGGTGAGGTAATAAAATTATTTAAAAAATCCCTTATAACTCCCCCTAGTTGAAATAGAGCCCACAGCCGTCGAATTTACCACGATGGCGACGACAGCGGGCTTTTCTCTCTACGCTATTTTGATTAAATTTGTCGAAGAAAAAACAAATACTAAGTTAAATTATTAAGTTAAAGTAGGTTAAATTATTAAGTTTGAATTATTAAAAAAAATAATTGCAAACACCATTTTTCCCAACTTTTCCTAAAAAGTCCATCACTGGCAACCCTATCGAGACATTGATCATAGATCACAATGACAACTAATGATACGGCGCGTAATCACAAAAGGATCTGCCCACCGCGGGAGAGCCTTCCACACTAGCAATGGATTTTACTACTTTTGTTATTCGAATCATTTATTACCTTAAAAAAAATATTACTTAAACGAAATTATATGTATATTACTTATAATTTATTCAAATTCTGTATGAAAAAAATATTTATTGATTATTAAAAAAAAAACAAATTGGCAAATTTTTTTGCATAGTTTTTATTGCATTTTAGCAAGCTGCAATTATATCCAGGCCTATATGTTAAAAATATGCTTGATTCTACACCATTAAGGCCCGTATTTATAATCCACTCTCAACTCTGAGACCGATCTTGAGATGTCTTTTTCGTTCATAACTTATATATGCATGTAGTAATACTAGAAAGCATCAATTACTAAACAAAATATTCCAACAAAGCCGTAGTAGGGGTCGAACGATACGACTCACGGCGCTCGGCTTTGTGTCATTGATATCATAATTTACCCGCTATCGCCGACACCCGCGCTACAATATAAAAATATTATCTACTAATTTACTGTTTGGTCTTCTTTTTGAACATAAAAAACTGTGGAGAATGTCAGTGTCATTGTTATCTTATTCTCACACTTATTTTTTTTTATTACCGTCACGCTGTATCCCGCTCACGGTAGGGAAGGCAAAGGGCAACTAATATTAAGACACTTTGCATGTTGAGCGTGTTGAGTGGCGGAAGTCAGCGCCCCATTTTGCCTCGATACGAGAGAATGGAAATATTAAATAACTCATTATCTCAAGAAGAAATCGAACCCAATCAAGCTATCGCTTTTACACTTACACATTGAGCCCCTGCGATACAACTAGCTGCATACTTCATATATATTTTGTTATTTTAAAAGCTACACCATCATTGCACAGTAGACGCTACGTATCTACTTTAGGCGCAGCGATTGATGATTAATGTTTACTTTATAATGCTAATAGATGAATAGAAAATGTTTTATTACTATAAATGTTTATTAATATATATGAAAAAATAATACTAAATTGTTACAAAAATATAGGGCCGTCATGGCGCAGCGGCACAAGGAGTGACTGTAACGCAACGGTTGTGAGTTCGATTCCCACTCGGAGCAAGTGAAATATTTTTTAACATTTATATTTTTATTTCTTCGCTCTGGTGTCGAGGGAAAAGGCGCGGCGTTTAATTCTGCCACTCAACATGCAATGCCTTCGGAATTCACCTGAAAGTGGGGAACGGAGTGCCTTAACACTATGTTCCTTCTGCCTACTGTGGCGTATGCGGGATAAAGCTGAAAAAAAACTATTTGGAACAGAGTGTATTATTAAATTCACTCTGCCTAGAAAATATAAAGTATCTATATTATTTATTTATCATCGACGCCACAACCTAACAAGGCCTGAAATTTCTCATCCACACACCATCCGTTGCCTAGTTCCCCACATATATCTTCGAACCAATAGTCATTAAGGTGGTTTCGCCATCAAAACCAATCATTGCAAGTCAAAGGCTACACACGATGACCCTGACCGCCCTTTTTACGTACAACATACCAAATTAAGGTAATATTGTAGGAAGACGGTACAAGTTATATGAAGTTACATGTACAAGTGTATTCGACAGGCGTATTGATTGACGCACAATAATTTGGGGGCCCATTCGCTAATGTTAGATTGTTATCTTATTGTTTGTGTCCGTTTTAGAATTTATGTTTGGTGTATGTGAATACTGTGGGATTGGGGTTCATTAGTGGTTGCGCTGAGTCAGTGTATTGTAAAATCGAAGTAGTGTAAATAAAAAAAAATCTGCTTCACATTGTATCCCACACACATCAGGGTAGGCAGAGGGAACCTTGTGTTAAGACACTCCGTCCCCCATTTTCTGCTGAATGCAGGAACACGTGTGGCTGTGAAAGTGACAGGTCGTGGATTCGGTTCTCACTCGAGGAAATGTAATATTTAATATTTTCATTTCTTCGCTTTGGTATAAAATCAAAGCGCTGTTTTGAGTTTCGCCACTCAACATGCAATGCCTCCTGTATATGGCAGACAGTAGACAGCAAAGTGTCTTAACACTAGGCTCTCTCTGCCTCTACTACATGCATCATAACCAGCTGAAAACAAACCACAAAGCAAACCAAACCTTTCTAAATAATTAAACTAAAGAAGTGAAGTGATAAAAAAAATGCCTCAAACAGACCACATGGTTGCTTGTTCAAATCCCACTCGATTCATATTTTTGCACATTTAGTGAAAAATATGGAATATTCCTAATAACTTGACCGACAAACCTTATGTAAACCAACATAGATATCAATAAGCAATTAAAAAATTACATAAACTCAAATATTAATCAAAACAAATTGTAACTACCAGTAATAATACAAATTAAATTACAAAGCAATAAAAACAATCATATTTGTAAAACATTTGGGCTATCGTTGCAAATAACTATTCGTGCAATATCTTTTAACAACCATATTTACTTTAACCATGGTTTTATAGCCAGTTCCAAATCTCTTGATGGTTGTTTAACGACCATACGCATTGGGAGTACGTCATTTGAATAGAATAATGGGTATACAATTCACGTAAATACCATTTGATGTTTCTTTGATCCCTTTATTTTATATATATTGAATTATACATGCGTACAGTTCGCGAGGGCTAAGCTAAGCTTTGTATTTGTGTGAGTGATTATGAAAGTAGAGGTAGAAAGATATTTTAAAAAATATAGTTTATTGTTACAAATCAATGAAATCCTATATAAAAATATATCAATTCTTCTACTATAATGTTTAGTCTCTGTTGTGTCGTTTGAGTTACTAATGAATCTTTCCATCATATCAGCAAGAGTAGTGGTGGTGTTCAGAATTTCTTTTTTTTGCTTCATGTGAATTTTCCCATTCTTGTACATTGAAAGTGCCATAAATAAAAGTAATAGGAATTATATATATTTAGGGTTATAAATAAGCAATATAAATCAATTCAGGCCAATAACTTACGTTACACATCCACTATGTATGAAAACTCACACAAGTGCAAAGCTCACCTTAAACGAAATTGATTGGGTATCAAAGTACCACTCCGGTGATATTTTGCAAAAAAATAGTTTAATGTCCTTCATTGCTTAAATTGCATCTTCAGGTGAAGAACGGAGTAAATCATCACCAGGTTTTCTAGTGGAGAACGGAATGTCTCTACTAACTCTGTCTAAAAAACGTAAACTTATTTTTCTCAGGCTTAGTAATACTAAAATTATATAAAAAATCATCTTCACGCTCCACCCGCACGCAGAGGGAACCTCGGGTTAAGACACTCCGTTCCCCTCATTCTGCCAAATTCTGGAGGTATTGCGTGTTGAGAGGCAGAATTCAACGCCGCACTTTGCCTCGACACCAGAGTGAAGAAATAGATATATAAGCGTAAATAAATATTTCACTTCCTCCAGTGGGAATCGAACCCACAACCGTCGCGTCACACCCTTGTGTCGCTGCGCCACGACGGCCTATATTAAATAATTAAGAAAAAATAAAAAATCTTTTAAACGCTACAGCCAGTGTGGTATTTATAAAATAGGTTCTATTGTACAAACTAATTACCGAAGGCGTCCAGTGATATTAGTTTCGTAATAGTAATATTAATTACGAGACAATGTTGGCGCCCTGCCGCGGCTGATGCTCGTGCTGGTGATGAGCTGAAACAATACCACCAAAGTTTCTTGTGTGGACTGTGGTGAAGAAAATGTTTTATACAAGAATTCTTTTGAGTGATTTTTTAGATTCTATAATCGATATGTTAATCGATTTAAAAAAAATATTCTTTTTATTATATATAGAGATTATATTGTCTAGGTTGCAATATACTTATGTCAAGTGTTCACTATATTATTTCTTGTTAATTACTTTTTAATTTATAGTGCATAATTTAATGGTAAAAAGAAAAAAAATAGAATCTTAATTTTAATTACGCCGTAATTTTTGGTACTAGCGTGTTAAAACAAGGATTATTTTAATTTTACGATTAGGTCACATTCACAAGGAATTAAAATCTTATAATTGAGACCAGGCTTAGCGCAGAGACACAAGCGTGAGACTGTAAACCCACAGGTTGTGGGTTCGACTCCTATTCGCGGATGTGAAATATTTAATATTGTAATTTCTTTGCTATGGTAAAAATGCAAAAGCGCGGCATAATGTTCCGCCTGCTACATGCAGGTTACACCGTAAAGCTGGAAAAAAAAACACGAAATAGTATTTCTCTATAAAAAAAATACATTAAAGACATATGACCGCGTCTGTACTCAAGGGATCCATTTCCATATGTAATGTTTCGTTCATTAACATACGTTTGTACCTTATAAGGGTGCTCGAGAATAATTTAAATTAAAATTTCGACTCAGCGACGACCGTGACTCGTACTTAACGTTACGAATAATGACGATCGATAGTTTCAACAATTCTTTAATCATGTAACGCTTGATTAATTTCATATATATTTTTTTGTTTCACGCTCTATCATGCACATAGAGGACACCTGGAATCCTAGTGTTAAAACATTCCGTTCTCATTAAGACTCTTCTGAACCCCATATCTATCATAATTTATGTATCTTTCTTTAAAAGTTAATAGAAACTTCACTATCAAGTGAAATTGAAATTAGTTTCTAAACGCACCTGGGCTTCGATTTGGTAATGGATAATTTCATTTTTCTCTCTCAAAATAAAATGAAATGCGGCGGTAAGTTCCGCCACTCAACACGCAATTTCGGGATGAGTGGAATGAGGGGAATGAATTAGCTAATCACTAAGCTTCTTCTGCCTACCCTCAACTTTGCCATATCTTCTATCTATTATTTATATTCTGTTCTGTTCTTTTGAAAATGGCGTTCCGAGCGTGCCAGTTGAGCACAAAATCACTTCGCCAATGTTATCTTGTATGGAGAACAGACGAAAGAGGTTGTATGGTAAAAAAGAGATAATATTATACAACAGAAAAATGCATGTTTAAAAGAGATCCAGTTAAAATACTGCCTTCACAAAACAAAAATATATATACAATATTCTATTATCTCACAGGACCACTCAGTACAATGGATCTATATGACTTTGACATTCGCTTAACAAATCCTTTGTAACTTTCAGATGGCGCCGCAGTAGAAAAAGGAGGAAGCTTGTACGAAGTACAGACCGCATCCGTAAGACGCGCAACACCAACGTCAGCGTGCCAGACTGTCCCGGACTCGCCAGGCGGTACCACGAATGCAATACATCGGTAAAAATATTTTTAATCATAATTTAGAAATTGATATCTGGCAATATATAAAATTTGAAATTATATGTAAGAGTCAAGATTCTTCGTTGCGGCTGTCTCATAACTGGGCTAGTAGACATTAAATAACTTATTGTACCGAGTGGAAATCGAGCGCATTACCGTCACTTTTATAATCCGAAGTACTTGCTGCGCCATGATTTATTAAATATTGTTTTTTTAGCTTCATGCTGTTTTCCGCTCAAAACAGGGTAGGCAAAGGAAATCTAGTGTGAGGACGCTCCGTTACCCACTTTCCGCCGATTTTTCGATTCATTGCGTGTAAAGTGGCGGAACTCAACGCCGCACTTTGCCTCGACACCAGAGCGTAAAAATTACTTTCTCTCGAGTGAGAATCGAACCCATAACCTATCGCGTTTACAGACACAGGCTTGAATCCCTGCGCCTCGAGTGTTTTCTAAAATATTATAGAACCAAGAGAAAGTTAATTTAAACAACAAAATAATAAAATAAAATTTTAATACAGCCCTGTCCTGGTGTGATGCGAGACTCACGAGAGGAGCAGTGCGCCATGTACGACCGCAGGCCATTTCGCGGGAGGTTCTATACTTGGGTGCCATACGTTGATGGTAAGAATGTCAATATTGAAATATATGGTTTTTTTTTTATCTGCTTCACGCAGCATCCCGCAAACAGCAGGCTAGGCAGAGGGAACCTAGTGTTAAGACACTCCGTTCTCCACTTTCTGCCGAATTATTCGAGGTTTTGAATGTTGAGTGGCGTAACTCAACGCCGGGGTGCCAGACTAAAGAAATGAAAATATTAATAAATAATAATTCATTCTGTCGAGTGGGAAACGAACCCACAACAGTCGCCATTACATTCACATCCTTGTGCTGCTGCGCCGCGATGGCCTCAATGAAATATTTTATATTTCATATAAATATACTAAGTAAAAAATGTCGGTCACCTTTTTAGTTCGTAATTAAATTTAAAGGATATTTATCCTTTAATACTTATTAATGGCGACTGTTAACATATATTGCAAAATTTAACCTAATGAGACCGGAAAAAAATTATAATCTGGAAATAAATTCCAAAGTATTTTAACTTAATTACTCTCAATTAAGACTGCTTACTGCATGTGTGCTATGTCCTTAACACCAATATCTTATAAAAAATATATTTAAAAAAAACAATAAATTGAAATTTCTTTGAATAAATGAAAAAATTGAGGGCAACCGTGTCGCAAGGACACAAGTATGCGACTAACGCGACTTGTTGTGGGTTCGATCCCCGCTTGAGGTATTGAAATATTTAATTTAATTAATATCTTCATTTCTTCGATGTGCTTATCGAGACAAAGTGTGGCGTTGAATTCCTTTCTCCCTCCTGGGTTCACTATGATACAGGGTGAAGCTGATTTTTTTAATTAAAATTCTTAACTAAGGTATCTCCTCCTTTCCTCCGGTTCCGTTTCCAAATACATTCTAAAATAAAAATATATTATACGATTATTAATTATAGAATATTTTAATTGCTGTAGTATAATAATATCTAATTATTGCCTTTTTAAATATTATATTTGTGTTCAGGGAACGCCCCGTGCATCCTCAACTGTCGACCTCGCGGACAACAGTTCTATGCATCACTGGCGCTAGTGGCTGACGGCACCACGTGCACGAAACCAGGCTTCCGAGCTATATGTGTGCAAGGTTCTTGTAAGGTAAGTGCTATTTTTTCATAGCTTCATGCGTCCGATACCTACAAATGCCATTGTATATCGGCAGAGTAGGCAGAGGGAACCTAATATTGAAACTCTCCGCTTCTCACCCTCCACAAAATTTTTGAGATATTGCATGTTGAGTTGTACATCTAATTGACTGATTGCTTCTAGAGTGAGTAAATAAAAAAAATGAAAAATGAGTAAGAATAGAACTTCAAACCATCACGTTCACACGCTGTGCCGTTGCACTACAACGGCTTCTTTATGGATTATATTCCTAATTTTAGATTAAGAAGGTATATATGAAATTAACATGGTTTGTATATTTTTGCGCTCAACATCAGCGCCATCTAGTGACGACTGGCAAGATTACGTTTTAAGTATAAGAAAGCGTTTTTACGTTGCATTGACAAATAGTAATTAAATGGCATCTTCTGCGAAGCTGATATAGAAATTATATAATTTCTATATTACTTGATATAAATATTATTTTCTGCTTTCAACCACTTAGGAAGAATCTTAACTTTGTTGGCAATATGCGCTTATTTGGCCGACATATTAGTAAAACCTCTATAATAATATGAATCTCTTCTTTTGCTAAATTTGAAAAAATATTATCTTTTTATGTTTAAATAATTTTAAAAATTATTCTGATGTCTTAATAAATAAAAAAGCCTGAAAGTAAACTTAATGGCGTCGTGGCGCATGGGCATAAGAGTACGATAGTAAACGTGAAGGTTGTGAGTTCGATTGAATATCTAGTATTCTCTTGACTTTTTTCTGGTAATAAGGCAAAATCGCGGGGATGAGTTCCGATACTCAACACACAATGCATCCAAAATTCGGCGAAAACTGGGGAACGGAATTGTCTTAATGAGAACGGTGTGGCTTATTACTAGGTTCTAAGGATCTCTCTGCCTACACTGATATGTGCGGCGACTGCTATGTGTATATCTTATTTTTATTCTTCATTTATTATATTTCTCTCGTCTATCTTTTGTTATATTTTCTTTTTTACGTTTCACGATGACTTTTATGAAATGCACCTAATAATTGGTGTTTTCTCCTTATGCTATTTAGAAACGTCGCATATATTTTTTTATATAATACAATCAGAGTAGCGCAACGGATTTCCAAAGACACCTTTCCTGTACATATTTATATCAATATCGTATCTATAGAACAATTATCAGCTTCAAGCTTTATCCCGCACACAGCAGGGTAGACAGAGGGAACATACGAGTCAAAACACTCCGTTCCCCACTTTTTAGTCTTCCCCAATTTTGGAGACATTACGTGTTGAGTGGCTGAACTCAATGTCGCGCTTTGCTTCGACACTAGAGAGAAGAAATAGAAATATAACCGTAAATAAATATTTCACTTCCTCGAGTGGGAATCGAACCCACAACAGTCGCGCTACAGTCACACCCTGTGCCGCTGCGCCACGACGGCCTCTTACAGAACAATTATACTATAATACTATTAATAAATATTCGAATTATTCTTCCTCATTTTTACCTAACAGATATCGCGAGATTCGTGCACTTGCAGTATACGTCAAAACATAAGTTATACCTTTTGTTTCCTTATCTTTAGTAAAACATTAAATAATTTTCAAAACATCAGATCTGATTTGCTAAGCTAGGCGTGACCGCCTGTCTGTATTTCTGTACAGCAAAACGTGGCCTGCAGCCATTCACCGTGTGAGACCCACTATTTACACTATTGATAACTTGAAATATTTCCTGGCTTTGCAACTGCGGTTCAGACTTTTGTTCTCAAGACAAGATTTCTTTAGAAGGAGAACGACGGAAAAAGGATTTCTTTAGAAAAGATTTCTTGAGGCCGTCGTGGCGCAGCGGCACAAGGATAACTTGCGAATATAATAATAACGCGACGGTTGTGGGTTCGATTCCCACTCGAGGAAGTGAAATATTTATTTGCTTTTATATTTCCAATTCTTCGCTCTGGTGTCGATGCAAAGCGCGGCGTTGAGTTCTTCCACTGAACACGCAATGTCTCCAGATATCGGCAGAAAGTGGGAAACGGAGTGTCTTTACACTAGGTTCCCTATGCCTACTTTGCTGATTAAAAGCGTTTCGTAATCGTGCACGATTTAAAAGCATCACTTATCACAATACATGGAAAAATATAACAAATACACGATATTGCATGCTGACTTTTAGCAGCTCGATAGTCAAATTAAAACGGATTTATTCGAATATATTCAATATATTCAAATATTAATATATACTGTCTCTTGTAATACTACTAGCGTATTTAAGTAGGAGACATTTGTTGACACCATCGAGGCCCAGTTCAAAACCTATTGTATAATGATGGTGGGTTCAAATTTCACCTAGAACTTGTTTATGGTTGGCTGACATTTTCCATTTTCTTTTTGACGTTTAGTTTTTAGTCTTTTACTCCTCTTAGTACAGGAAATGTACACTGATAAGAATTGTCTTAGATGGATATTAATTATACAATTTTTTTTATCCAACTTGTGTAGGGGTACGCAAAGGGAGCCTGGTGTTAATACTCTCCGCTTCTCATTTTCTGCCGTATTCTGAAGGCATTATATGTTAAGTTCGACATCAGAGCGAGGAACTGAAAACATTGCTTATTCGAACCCACAACTGTTGCGTTTACACTCACACATGGAGCCCCTACGCCACAGCTGGTCTAAAATCATACTTAAACTTAACATACATTATTTTTAATTTTAATCATGATTTAAATATATTTCTGGTTTTCTGACATCACCCATAAATGTTGCGAGCACGATATTTACGGATTTTCCTTTAGTGTTTTACGTCATTTCTTAGAATATTCTACTCTCTCGAGTAGTCAGTTTTTCTAACCACCTGCTAATGTAAACGGTGCGACGACTTTTTATCAATCTTAAATATATTTCCATATTTTTTTATTTAAATTAAATTTTCATATTAGAAAGAAATCTACGAAAAGTGGGGGGCGAAATGTCCTAACACAAGGGTAGCTCTGCCTGCCATGCTACATGCGTGATACAGCGGGAAGCTTATTTTTTAATATCTTAACATAGTTTGGCAATGGTTTTATACTGTAAGGAGAGTTAAAGCCTTATATATTAGTTGTATGATTATAAAATGACATTGTTACTCATTTCTACCAAACCTAACTGTCTTGCAATTACGATAAATCATATTTCTATATAAAGAGACATCTACCCTCATTTTACTACATAATGAACCGACTCTACTACCGCCACGGGCTCTAACGGTACTAAAGATCAGTTGTTGTATTTGACAGTAATTGTTAAGGATTGCTTTGGATCCCCTAACCGTACAGCATTGACCCCCCATTTCTCATATAACGGGACGGATCTCGATATATTATTATCAACTGTATATCCATATTATGTATTTATACACTTATATAAGACAAATTTTAAAAAAATGTCATTGAATTAAATTTATAATTATTGTAGCGGGGTAGACAGAGGGAGCCTAGTTAAGACTCTGTGAAGACATTGTGTTTTGAGTAGCAGAACTAAACGCCTCGCTTTACCTCGACACCAGAATGAACAAATAAAAATATCAAATATTTCATTTCCTCTAGTGGTAATCGAACCCACAACCATTACAGACTGACCCCTTTTTAAATTAATCATAACCAATATTTACTTCCCCATCCTTCCATCTCTTCCAATCGTTTATACATAGATATACTCGTATATAATAAAACGGCAGATATTGAAATTCACACAAACAGCATTCCTTGTGCGGTAATGGGCTGCAGATGGGCTATCTGCCCTGGCCGCTTGACTCACTGAGCTTAGATAAATAGTCCTAGAGACGACCGTTAGAAAACTTATGTACTTAAAGTACTTGTGAAGAATTTATTATGAGAGTGGGTTTACTATAATATCATAACTAGGACATACTATGAATATTATAAACGAATATTTTCATACAGACTTTTTTCCTATTTTCGTTAAAAAAAGTTTTTTTTTCTCAGCTTCACGCTGTATTTCGCAAGTAGTTAGGAACACAGAGAGTGCCTAGTGTTAAGTCACTCTGTTCCCCACTTCCCGCTTTTTCGTTAGTTTTTTTTTAATCAGCTTCATGCTGTATCTCGCAAGTAGCAGGGAACACACAGGGTGCGTAGTGTTAAGCCAACAGAGTGGCTTACCCACTCTGTTCTCCACTTCCGAATTTCGAAGGATTAGGTATTGAATGGCGGAACTCAACGCTGCACTTTGCCTCGACATCAGAGCGAAGAAATAAAAATATAAATTTGAATAAATATTTCATTTCTCCCAGTGCGGATCGAACCCACAACCAGTCACGCGCTTAGGCCCCTGCGCCACTACTGGCCTCAAATAGTCATTATAATTATACTTTTATTTCCACATACTTCCCAACATCGTCCGTACTCAGACTTACATCATGAGAAGGCCAATTGCCTTAAGAGGAAAACAATATACGAGGGCTGATAATATATTTAATTATTTTTACAAAACATCTTGCTCTATAAATACTACACAAAGAATGTCCACTTATGTTAAGTTTCTTTTTTATAATATCTTTCTGGTTATTTTATACGATTATAAATTATGTATTATTTGTACAGAAACAGTTTTAATTGTAAAGAATTATAACAAGAAACAATAATACTATTGAAAACAAGAACATTAACAACAAAAACACTTCTATATCAAGTTCTAGTACTTACTCTATTGTCGTTGTACACGAACTCCTGCTAATTGTATACATTTCGCGAACTCATAAAAACTCTACCGACCAGCTCTACTATTTTTATAATTCTTTATATTTTAAGATGTATTTCGCGTCCTAATTACTTGAAACCAGTCGTGGCGCAGAGGCACAAAGTGTGGATAAATATGACAGGTTGTGGGATATTTATTGTTTACATTCCGTTACAACACGCAATGCCTCCAGGATTCGGCAGAAAATAAGGAACGGAGTGTCTCAACTCTCACGGGTTTCTTTTGCCTAACATGCTGTGTGCGATACAGCTTGACGCTAAAATAATATATGCGTCTAACAAAGTAACAGGACAGACAGGCTGTAAGAGCCACACAGTGGATTTTTCCCATCAAATCGAAGGGATGTCACAATGTAATGACGATCTATTTGAAATTGAAATGTATATATAATGAAAGGCCTCGCTGTTTGCGGGCGACAAATTAATTGCAGCTAATCAGCAGTCGGCGCTATTGATGTACTGGTTGGCTGCTATCTACTGATTATTAGTGCGAGTGTTCTTTTACTTCTGTCTGTACGTTTATCTAGTATAATAATATATCGAATGCACCATATTTATTGTAATTTTGTAATATAAAACAGTATGTTTTTTACTTCTAGAAAAATATAAATGTAATGCTTGAACTAAATTATCTTGTAGGAGTGTTATTTAAGCACATATTAAGTCATTATTTTTCTACTCAGTCAAAACTCATCTGTAAAATTCTTTATTTTTACTTCTTAACAGCTCTCATTACTAGCTCTCAATATATATAATACAAGACATTACAAGAAACTACTAGATATTTAAATACACCCATTACATGTCTAAAGAACATAACTAATATATACTTAAAGCAATAATTAGGAGCGTCGTCCCATTCATCTTGGTCCTGGCCAGCGCCAATGTTTATCTATGCAAAATTGTAAGACTCTGTGAGGCAGTACCGTAAGTGATCATCAGGTGACGGTCGCTTCGGAGGCTGCTCTGGAAGTTTACATTTTCTTTATTAATATTAACCGTTAACAAGTTGATCCTCAATGTAATATTAAAAATAACGTCATTGGTACATTAAATATAATAGAAAATATGTATGTGATATTAAGTACGTTCAAAGTTTATTTCATTATAAACGGAATTATTAGTTTTAATTATTGTATATGTATAGATTTTGTATCAAGGTAGGCAGAGGGAACATAGTGTTAACCCCCAACCTCCTCCCCCCAACTTTCTGTCAACTTGTCGAGGCATTGCCTATTGGGTCGCGTAATTCAACGTAGCATTTTTGCCTTGGTGCCAGAGCATATAATGTAAACAAATTTAATAATTCATTTTCCTAAATGGGAATCTAACTCACAACCGTCGCATTACAGTCACACGTTTCTGACTCTGCGCCACGACGGCCTCTATTATATAATATACAAAATATTTTATAAAATATACAGAAATCTTAAGCTTTGTATCTTTCTATAAGAAATTATTTTTTTTGAAACCCATTACTAAATTACATATTTTTAAATGATCCCTTACTTAAGAGCTACAATATCATGGAATAATTTGTAAGCCAAGTAATTTAGTTTTAACACTCATCTGATAGGCACGAGCGCTGTTCCAGTGCGTGAGTGTCTGATCAAAGTGCCTAATTGGAAAATTACATCGGCAATTTGGCGTCCGCTTAATCCTAACACGTGCGTATATAGCATATATAGTCTATTAAGACGATGAATCACAGTACAAAATTGATTTTTCTTTAAAAATAGCAACAGCTTTTTTGCTAAAACACATGTATACAGAACTAAATGAGTACTGAATGAGGTCAGTCGTGGCGCAGAGGTTGTCGGTTCGATTCTCAATCGAGGAAATTAATATTGAATATTTTGGCCCTGGAAGGAGAAAATAAACACCTTCACGCTGTATCCCTCGTTTTGCCTCGACACCAGAGTGAAGAAATGGAAATAGAAACAAATAAATATTTCACTTCCTCGAGCAGGAATAGAACCCACAACAGTCACGTTATAGAGTACACCCTTATGCCGCTGCGCCACGACGGCCTCAAATTATTAAATTTTACATATACCCACATTAACAAGATTTATGTTTGATGTATACCTATAAATAATATCTTATTCTCGATAAAGTTTATATTAAATGATTTTCAAAGCTATGCTTTAGCAATGACACACACACGTTTGTATATATTATAAGGTTATGTTAGAGTTTTAAGACTGCGTCGTTGATGACATACTAACTAAGGTAATTTTACTGCCCTTAATGACATAATAAAATTAGTACAATTATACCCATATGTGTATAAATAGAGCCCAGTCGTGTTGCAAGCGTAAATGCGTGTGACAGGTTCAAATCCCTACTCAGGGCAATAAATTGTTAATTATTAACATTTTCATCTCTGTGCTGGTAAGAAGACAAATCGTGGCGTTAAGTTCCGCCGCTCCTACGCCAGTAATGCCTACAGAATACGTCAAAAACTGGGGAACGGAGTGTCTTACTACTAGATTTTCTCCGCCTACCCTGTTGTGTTTGGAATACAGCGTGAAGCTAAAAAAATGTAAAGATGGTATATATTTTTGTCATTTATAACTTAAATTATCTTAAATAGCTCTAAGTAGAGTCCTAAATAACATTGACAGCTTTCAACCAAATATGTAAGTTTAACAACAGCAATCAGTCTCTATATTATAACGTCTGAGATTGTAAGCAATTGCTGTTCTATATAAGGACTTATATTGTATAACGTACTTATTAAGTGCATTTGGTTAAAATGGAACCTTTTTAGGGTTCCGTGCGTCAAAAGGAAAAACTGAAA
>DWGR01001246.1:0-16913 GCA_018247715.1 Heliconius burneyi
AATTCTTCTCTATCTACATGTACGTGTATAAAGTGTCAAAAATGCTTTAGGGAAAGAACATAAAGTAAAATGTACATCACTTTTAAATTCACAATATTTTCGACTTCACCCTTCGGTAAAGTTGGGTACGGGAGCCAAGTATATCAATAATGGATCTATGATTTATACGCTATAAGTCTTGCTGGATTCGTGCCAGCTACCAGCTTGTAGGTAGCAGTCAAACATACCAACCTCTGTTCTAGTTCACTAAGGTAAGGATTATAAGCATTCTATTTCAGTACAAATTTGCCTTAAATGTCCAGTTTTCATTGTTTTTAGCTTCACGCAGTGTCCCGTTACACGCAGAGGAAACCTGTTAAGACGATCCGTTTATCATGGATGAATTTTTGAGACAGTGTGCGTTGAGTGGCAGAAGTCAACGCAGCGCTTTATCTTGTTACCAGAGTGAGTAAATGAAAATATTAATTCATAATTCATTTCCTCGATATAGAAGTCAAACCAAATCGACACGACGGCCTCATGTTAGTTTGACTTAGTTTAAATAAAAAAAATAAAGACAAATATTAAAATTTCTGAATAAAAGCAGAATAATTAGTTACAATTTTTTTATCCAAAATAAGATCAAAGATGTCTAAAAAGGTGAAATAATTTAATATTACTTAGAATTCAAATCCTACTAAACAATGAAAAGAAAGGAACAGATAAATTTTGGAAATGAAAAGAAGCATTTTTTTTAGTTGTTAGTAAGTACTCGTATATCATCTTGGATATACTCGTACCATAATGTGCATTCAGTTATTTATTGACTTCCGCGCAGTATTTGGATCTTATATAAAATGTAATGTTTATCCTCTAACAATATGTTATTGCTATAGCAATGTATCTTTACTGTCCGATTTTATATATCTATGTATTTATTTGTTCTGTTGAAGTGAAGCTTGAACTATAAGCGTAAAAGCTCCATAAATTTATAAAGAAAGTAGTTTTAAGGGATACTTCTTCTACTTGGTCTTAGTGGGTAACAGAGTGCTGTTACCCACGTGTTGAGTTTTAGGACCCAAAGCCACGCTCTGTCTTTTTGCCAGATAGAGAAAATAAAACCCACGATAGTAACGATTCATCAGTAACTTCCGCTGCGCCACGACAGCCCTTACATTATACATCTATTCTTATATTCCTAAGTTACAATCTTTAAATCACACAATGTTAGCTCAATTCATCCAATAGTAAATTCCAAACAATAATATACAAAACCATTAAATCCTACTGAACTGAACCTAATGTTAAGACACTCCGTTCTCAACCTTACAATAACATTATTATTGTTTTATTCAGCGGAAAGTGGAACTGTGTTAATGGGAAAGAGTGTCTTCATACTAGGTTCCCGGGTTCCCTTTGTCTACATTGCTATAGAGATACAGCGTGAAGCTAAAAAATGCCTAAATAAATTATCTACGAGAGGACCAGATGCATGACTTATTTACACCTCTCTCGGGAGACCGTCCAATCCTCACACTTACATTAATAAGATGCCAGAGCTTACTTAATGCAAGTTATATTTCTAAGGATTTAGAGCATACGAAGTATGTTACTTATGTCGCATAAGCACAATCTGTACAAAATTAATGTATTTTACTATATTTCCGCCTCTTTAAAGACGTGTGACGAAATTGAATTGGTTACCTAATTGGTTGATTGGAACTGGGTGTTTTTTTTTGACTTCACGTTGTATCCCGCATATAGCAGGTTAGCCAGAGGAGACCTTATTCTCTACCATCCACCATTCTACCGCTCTCTATTTTCTACCCGAATATTTTAAGCTAATAATTAAAACTAAAGCTAACAATCAAAAGCTAAACTTGTACTCGTATTGGAAATAAACGTTGACATCTATATCTATATATAGTTTGCAAAGAAATAAGAAGTTTAACAGAATCGTGACAATTTTCACGACACAGTCTGTAAAATGCTTCACTTATTCACTTTGCCTTCGGTAGTTTCCTCGATTGTATTATTACTTTAGCTTTCTTCTTAGAATAATAATCAGAAAATTTCATTTTATTACGTAGTAATTCTTAGGGTTCCGTATTTGAAAATGAAAAACTAAACGTCAAGAACATTAACTTTGAGATCGCGTGGACGTCTGATGCGTCTGATTCAAGAATTAATCACGAATTAATATCAAATATTCAGATCATAGACGTCTCGGTCATAATTAGTACTTCCCGATGACCCACAATGCTGATTGGCGACGAGCTAGTCTGATTTACATTCTTACGTAATAAATTATTATCAAATACTTATTATTTCATTGCAATGATGAAAAAAGTTAAACTCAACCGCATATTATATGCAGAAAATCTTTGAAAATTCAAAGTTTTGCTATATTACTCTGTATACAGTGCAATCTGGAGGAACAATAAAATGTTCTAAACTATCTCAGTTTGAAGTCGTAACTCGAATAATAAACAAAACAAACGCTAATACTTAAAAAATAGAGTAACGAAACTGTTGCAATATGTAACAAACTTCTGAGATTGCATCGCCTCGTGCAATTTACGACTGTAGAGTAAGATGTTTAAATTTACTCCCTTCTTACTCATATTGGGCAAAAAAGCGTAAAATAATATTTTGAGATGGTTTCAGTTCCTTTAGTTTGTTTTAAACAAGAATACTAACTATTGTTATTCTTCCCTTGAGTACTAGACTCCAGAAATTTGATAGTAAATGAAACAAAAGGGATTGATTTCTGTTAGTTTCATTATTAAAATGCTTTTGAATAAAATAAGAAATGAGCTCCTTATCTCATTATTTGCTTTTTTTTTATTCTTCAAAATAATCAATGTATTTTTATATACTCTTTACAAATTATTAAAAAAATATGTCAAAATCTTACTAATAATTCACTGACAACGCACAGACGAAACTATACATACTAAAGACTGTACCTTTTAAACTATATTGCTTAAACACTTTCAAATTCTAGTTTCCAATATTATACATATTAAGGAATATACATACATATTATATTATGCATAGTAGATTAGCGAAGTAATCCGTTTTACCAAAAGTCCGACTTTCATCACCCGTGAGGGCAGCGGCTGCATATTTGATCCAATTTGCGAGGCAAATTACTACGAAATCACACTCAACAGAGCTATCTAGGAGCGTGCGAGTAGACATTTGGTTTATGGTATATGTATGCATCACGTATATAATATTATGTTATACTTACTTTATATAAAAAAGTTAAGTTTTTATCTTGAGCTTCGCCTGTACCATCAAATTGTCTTGACTAAGATATACTTCACATAAAAAGATTTTTTCAATTCGAACGAGTAGTTTCTGAGATTTTTGCAAACAAATTGTTTAATTTTTCAACACTATCATGGACGCATACTATATTTTAAATCTATACTAACAACACATGTAATTTTTAACATAATCTTCAGTATTAAAAAACATAAAATAGTGAAAAGTGAATACGTTATCCAGATCATCCTGACATGGACATCAGGTTTAATTAGTTTTGTAGCTACCCAAACATAATACTTGTAATATCTTCAGATGTGAACATTAGAGCAAATTAAAAAAAACAGCATAAAACTTATTTTTCGTATAATAGAATAGATATTGCTCGCAGTCGGCCTTACTACTTACCAGCTGGACTATATGGTCCAGGCTTATGCAATTATCTAGAAATTTGTTCCAGGGGTAGGCCTGGACTTGAGTGTCGTGTAAAGGCTTATTTTTTTTACATCAGTGAAAATCTTAGTAAAATTCCTGGGGTGAGCACAAGACTATATTGGGGTATGCAAGCACTTACAATCCTTCTTATCACGTCAAAACGTCGTCAATGCATTTTTTAATTAAGTAATTACAAAAACGATAACTAATTTATGAGGTCCTACTATATGTTTACATATATATTATATAACGTTATCAATTGGCTCGACTCCAGTTCCGTTCGTTTCTTTAAGATGAATCATTAGGTCATTCCGCTATTAATAACAGAATATTTGTTTTGTATTACCTTCTTCCTGGTTGTCTCGTGTAACTACATATTAACTGGTGGAATATTACTTTCATAGTTATTTTTTTGATAATTTCTACATTTATTCGTGAATTACAAAAAAAAATATAAATAAATTTTTTGTTGGTAAACATAAGAGTTGATGAAATAACTGCGTATGAAACTAGTGACTGAATGAATGAAGGTTTCGTTTTACCCAAATTCTGATAAAATATTTAATTTTATTGGTATTTTCAGTTTCGGTCACAAATCAGCTGACCTTTAATACCGTGCTGAAACTTAATGCTCGTCAGGAACCACTTTTGACGTGTTTATGGTCTTATAAATCGATGAAAAACCTTTCCGCCGAATTGTAGAGGCATGGCGTCGTTGATAAGTGGAACTCAACGCCGTGAATTGTCTCGTTGCCTACATAATTGGGTAGGAAGTGGGGAGAGGAAGTGTCCAAATGGACACGGAGTGTCTTAACATTAGGTCCCTATACTCCCTCTGCTTACTCTGATGTATATCCCTGAAACTATCATAACATTTTTTCATTAAAGGGTGATGTTGAGTCAAACTCAAGTGAAATGCGTAAAACGGAGTGTCTTGACACTAACTGGAGAACATGGTGTCTTTATGGAATGTGGAAATATAATATATATTTTCAACTCATTCAAACTAAAAAATCGTATTTATATTTGTAAAAGTAAGAAATCCACATAATAGCAAAAGTCTTAGCCATCTGGAAATAAAACTAGCTCGCGCTGACACGTGATTAAGCGTTCTGTTGCAACTACGGCGTTAACAAGACCGGATTCGGCCCCTGCCTGCTGACGCTTATACAATACTTGTATTTAATGGGCTTATAATATAGAAACTTATAATATTTGTGCGACTTGTAAACACAACGGTTGTGGGTTCGATTCTCAGTCAAGTAAATGAAGAAAATAATATTTTAAATTCCTCGCTCTGATAACAATGCAAAACATTGGGTTCCGCCAATCGATAAGCAATATCTCAAAAAATGTGAAAAGTATTCTGAAAACAAAAACACTAGGTGTCCTTTGTTTACCTTGCTACGTATATGCATACAGCGTGACAATAATATAAATATTTCATAAAAAAATGACTGCAGCGAAGTTTGGCTCAATACTTGTGAGTGGGAATCTTTCTTCTTAGCAGAGCAAACTAATAAAAATATTTCGTCTCCTCGAGGAAGAATCGAACCAACAACCGTCATATTTACGCGACAGCCTCATATTTCATATTTCAATACAAAATATAATACTTACTTTTGTCTTACTTTTAGCATTTACTACACTTAATGGAATCAAACGATCTGAATATATACCTTATACAGTTGTTATCAAATGTTTGTCTTTATGTTTACGTCTACTAAAGCTCTTTCTCGTATATTTAGAGCTCGTGACCTACAGTAGCTTAATTTAACTGAATTTCACGTTAGTAAAATAACAAAATGATGAATATATATACTCTAAACAGATGAAAATCCTCGGAGCCACAGCTTTTCAAATAACATGCATTATAAAAAGGGCGAGACGCGCGTCGTTCCTCAGTGTCATTAAAGAAATCAAATTTCGGCGTGGCCTAGACTGCGCGTAGATCCTAAATCCTGCCTAAACCTAGCTCTTAGAATGATTTATTGAGATCCTCACAAGAAATATTAAGTATAAGTAATTACGTGTTATTTAGTAAGATCATGTGAAATCGTCTTGCCCTTTAGGAAAAAAAGAATACATATACAGAAGAATTACAAATATAAGACAAGTATTTACTGTGGCTTTACTCCCATGGGCAAATAGAAATAGCTTGGAGTTGTGTTTGACGCTTGGCACGTACTAGATTCACCCTGATCACAGAAGAACCATATAGCTTTCTTTGATAAATTGACTATTCCCGCACACGGCAGGGAAGGCAGAGGGAACATAGTGTTAAAACACTGTTCCCCACTTTCTGCTGAATTCTGAAGGCATTGCGTGTTGAGTCGCAGAACTCAACGCCGCGCTTTGCCTCGATACCAGAGCGATGAAAAAATAAATAAACGTTAATAAATATTTCATGTCTTCGAGTGGGAATCGAAACCACGACCGTCACGTTACAGTCACACCTCGTGCCGCTGCACCACGACGGCCCCAATACAAAAATAATACTAATATATAAATTCAAGCCAAGAGTTCCTGAGCTTAGCACGTTCAACCAAACAAACTCTTTTAGCTTTACAGAATTAGTAAAGAAAGTACAGATAATATAAGAGCAACTCGCATATTAAACTATAGTCACCCACCATTACCACAGTCACGAGGAGAAGGTGAAGTTTCAAGGGCGTCCCACGTCGCGTTAAGTAGTGAACTTTGGTTTCGCCAAGTTCTTGCAAACTTCAACTTCACTTATTAGTTTCCTTAGTAAAAATTGCTATATTGTATTGCTAGTTGGTTTGCAGCTGTTCAAAGTAATTGGGATAGAAATGTTATTAAATAGGGAGCAAATAGTGTTAAATCACTTGTTATAGCTCACGCTGTATAGAAAAGTAGCAAAAGAAACCTTAAGACACTCCGTATCCCACTCACCTCCGAATTTTCGAGGCATTGCGATTTACATTTAGATGCTGTGCCACTGCACCACGATAACCTTAACATGATTTTATTTATAAATGTGTAATGACGTTTTGGGGGAACTTGAGCCTAATTCTATAAGGAAGAATCACCCTTATCTTAATTGCTTTAAGATGTATATAAAATGACATAAATGAAAACACAAGTTCGAATTAAGTTACTCTTAAATAATACATAAGACATACTTTTGTATAAATGCCACGCATATTCTTTATTTTGAACTTGCCTCTACATGTATGGAACTATTTAACAAGTACAGGAAATAAGAAAAGTAAAAACATTTAAATACAGTACTATTGCTCTAACATAAACTCAATTAAGTTGTAATTCATATCTCTGAGATTATAATATATAATATTCTTTTAGGGTTAAATAATTTTGTATCTTTATATGAACGCACCCTTAAACTTTTTTAATGAACTGTCAATGTCAAAACGTTAGTTAAGGTCAACATTTTCAAGATGGTAAAGTTCATGTACTAGCAACGTTTAAAAGTGATAAAAAATTACTACCGAAATTTTTAGTCGGTGGTCGAACTTTAAGAGCGCTTACTCCCATTTTCGGCCGTAGCTCACTTCTGGCTCAATAGCTTTGTTAATAAGCAAAATATGCGTTATTCTTGATTCTTGAGACACCGTTGCATCCGCAAAAAAATACTGTTTGGTGCGGTTTTCATGCCGGAGGTGTGATTGGGTCGTATTTTTTCGTGAATGAAAACGACCGTCATGTTACCGTCAATGGAGAGCTTGAGAGAATGTTGTCTGTCTTGATATCAACGATATGTGGTTTCAACAAGTCGGTGCCACTAGCCGCGAAGAGCTAAATTGTTGTTCTTAATGGAACACCCGATATATACATACACACACACACACATATATATATATATATAATATATATATATATATATATATAATATATATATAATATATATATATAATATATATATATATATATATATATATATATATATATATATATATATATATATCGGGTAAAAATACCGCACGAGAACCGGTGTGTTCAATGTGGTATAGACTTTGGGGTTCAGGGAGCGCCCTTACAGTTAGGGGGCGCTTTTAAAGTTATCCACTTCCTCACAGGCAGCCACTAAGTGCTTGCATTTCTTCAGGGACAGAGTACCATCTTCCCTACCCAACTGGTGTCGCTGTAAAAGACAATAGGGCTAACAGCATTAACCTCATGTTCGAAAAAAAAAGTATAAATATTTTGTTAGTACATTTTATATTTTTGACTGAAATGGATAAAGGGACACTTAGAAAGTAAAATAGAAAGCAAAAATATATTTTTTAATTTCTTGTTTTAATTTCTTGTCTGTTTGTCTATTTACTATACATTTACTATAGTACTAACATAACCTCAATTAAAGATTAATTGGCATTTCTGAGACCATATTTCTAAATAATAGCGTACAGCGGTACAAACTTTATACTACGAGCTAACACACAAACTTGCACAGAAGTTTCATAGCAAAGTAATATGTTTAGGCAAAAATGTAACTCCACGTCGCGTCGCGTCGCTCGCGCCGGGAGCGCCGTCTGCGAGCTTGATCTAATTTCAGTAGCAAATTGCTACGAAATCAAAATGTTAGACGACTAGCGTTTAGCGCTTCAAACTTTATTTAGTGGAGCTTTCATTCTGTGTACACACATGCTCGCTATTTTTTTGGTTTATTGGTCGTTAGTTCAGTTCTGTAAGATTTTTTTCAAGGTCAACGTCAAATAATTTTATTTAATTCAATATTAAGTGAGATGCTTAATTTATTCGAAGTTAAATAATTTACGACTAGTTATTAGTGAACTGCATGAGATGTTATGCCTGAAAACACTGCATGACATGTCTAATGCCTGAAAACAACCGAAGTGTGACGTACATATGATATTCATTTTTTTTTAGTTTCACGCTGTATCCCTCACGTGGCGCAAGCGCATGGCGGTATATGGCAAACGTGATAGGTACGGCTTCGAGTCCTACTCGAACGAATGAATAATATTCTTTTACTTACTTTAGAAACAAAACTGACATAATGTCTTTGAAAATTGAGGAAGATAGTGAGGAACTGAGTGTCTTAACACTATTTAGTATCTCTTCCGAAATACTCTATAAATGCAAGGTACAGTGTGATACAATGTACATACTAGGTTAAAAAGTAAAAGAATTTATATTTGTATGTCATATTTATTTTCATCGTCTTTATAAGACTTCATTATGTTAAAAAGCTTCCCCGAAAGCTTTTTGTACATTATTATTCGTCTTTTTGGATGTACGTTAAAAATAACACTTTGGAGGTAAAGTCGTTAAGATATTAACTCTACGCAATATTTATTCAGCTTCACATTTCCGCCAAGCAAGATAGGCAGAGAAATACTAGTGCTTAAATACTCCGTTTTCCAGAACAAGGTAATTAAAATATTAAATATATCATTTCCTGGAAATGGAATCGAAGCTACAGCCTGTCGCATTTACATTCACACGCCTGTGTGCCCCTGCGCCAATTCTTACACTCGTATTTATTTAAGACTAAATACGCGAAGCCAGTCATGGTGCAGAGCCACAAAGTGTAATTGTAAAATCGACCGGTTATGATTCCCATTCGAGGAAATAAAAATATTTATTTAAATTTATATTTTCATTTCTTCGCTCTGGTGACAAGGTACAGCGCAGCGTTTAGTTCCGCCACTCAACCACAATACCACAAGATTTCGCCGGAAAGTGAGGAACGAAGTATCTTAGCACTAGGTTTTCTTTGCCTTCCCTGCTTGTGCGGGATACAGAGTGAAACTGATTTATTCTTTTTTTACATATAAATTAAATTGAGTTGTAGAATTGAGTGAGTGATGCGTGGAGAGCGGAGTGACTTAACATTAGATTCCCCTTGCCTATCCTGCTATATACTGCGTAAAGTTAAAAAAAAGAGTAAACCATGACAATTGATAATTGACGATCGATCGATGATTTATCATGGAATACGTGTCGAATGTTTATTGCAATAACAAGGTCCTCTCACATCATAAATTCTCGAACACAAATCATGAGTTGAACCAGTCCTTTGAAATGAGAGTCTAATAGCAGCGGGTATGCGTATTTGGTTACCTTTGATAGCTAATTAGATATTGCAATATACATTGTTCTGGCTGGTTTTGTAATTGTTAAGTGAAATAATTTTATTCATATTGATTAAATTACTTTTATTTTAGTAAACAGAGCCAGATAGAGGAACGTCGTCGTGCTTTACCTCGTTCTGGCTTACAGAATCTTGGCAAGTAGGGAATGGAAATGTGTTAAAACTGGGTTCCCAGGTTCCCTCTCGACTGGCCTCTACTATTTATAGCAATGTTAAATATAAAATACTGTATATGAAGAAGCAATTTCGTACGTAACACACATACATTGTGTTTTAAAGGTTTTTTATTCTCATGCCAAGAGAAGCGAACTTAGGTTAGCGAGCTAAGCGAACATTAAGTGAATTATATATTAATAAAATATTTATTTAATATTTTATTTATTTAAAATATAATTTGTTTAATAAATTTTCATTTCCATGGTCTGGTTAAAGTAACTGTGCAATTGAGTTCTTGTTCCTGCAAACGTAATTAAGAAACATTTAGATTAACGGCTTATAAGGTAATATAGTTTAGAAAATTTTACGGTTTTTTAGCTTCGCTGACTTCGGACTTATAGTTTAGATTAGATAATTATGATTCAATCTTCTGGGAAACCCTAAAAATAAAACAAACCGCCCAGTTGAAATAAAAACTACGGTCATGTTATATTCATTTTGTACCAAACTCCAAACGTATCAATTTACTAACCAAGACCTAATTGCAATTAGAAAAGTTTATTTTTCAGATGGGAACCTAGTGTTAAGACACTCGACGTTGCTTGTTGTTTGTTGTAACTGAACGCCGCACTTTATAATATCACAGGAAAAATATAAAATAAGTCAACAAAAATACCATTACTTCAAGCTGAACATGACCTCAAAATATTCTAAAAAGCTAAAAATATTAGTAAAATAATATTCTATTCTACATTCATACAAGGTGGAGGTACCATTAACGTAATTGATATCCCCTACCTCAACAGGAGCATTAAGAAATAGTAATATTCTTAGAAAACCCTGAGTTATTCCAGAAAAGTTTCTTTGTGCTACAAGACAACTGAACTGAACCGAACAAAAGTTTATACTGCAATAGACCGACGGATGTTGCAAGAAATAATATCGGCGGGATGAAATGTATTATGTTAATGACTAGCGACACGCTCCTGACTTTACCTACGTGGTTCACATACTCGTTGGCTGGTCTCTGATATAATAAGAATATATTAATAATTCTATAATTAATATTATTAAGGGCAGGAGAATTATAAAGGGAATAGCGCAGGAGTACAAGCGACGCAACGTAAAAACGTAACGCGATAGATTCTTGGTTGGATTCCTTCGTAACGAGGTGTAGCGCGGCGTTAAGTTCCGCCTCTCAACACGGAATACTTTCAGAATTTTTCAGAAAGTGGGAGAAACAGAGTGTCTTAACACTAGGTGCCCAGGCTCCCTTTGCCTACCTTCCATGGGCAAAATACAGTGTGAGGCTAAAAAAAATCTAAATAAACATCCTAATACATACAATTTGAAAACGTAAATTATTATAATAACACGTTGCTTACAACAATAACATACATTGTAAAATAATTCGTTATATTCTGTTCCCCGACGAGGGTCAGAAAGACCTTCATCCTTCGACCCAAAACGGTTGTTTTATAAAATCATACCAAGTTGCAATTTTGAAGGAATCCCACCATGTTGACTGTAAAATATGTTAATTTAATAAGTCATGAACGTTATTTATGATGTTAGAGGCTCCTTTTTAGAGATGAAGGCTATCACGGCGCAGTGGACAGCGCACGGTCGTGAGTACGAATTAATTGTTTTGATGTATTGCTTTGGTAAAAGTGAAGGCGCGGCATTCAATTCCGCCATTCGACATTAAATGTTTCGGACATTGGGCGTAGAGCGTAGCGGAGAGAACGGAGTGTGTTAGGACCTAGTGCCCTCTGCTTACCATACTAAAACTTAAAACTTTACTTAAAAGCTATCTAGAGATTTTGATGCTCCTTCGTTAGGTTTAATATTACTTGGGGCAGAAGAAGAGAAAGGAATGCACGAGCAACTTATTTATTTTATTTTTCTTCGTCTGAATGATTTGAAATGGAAATACAAAATTTTAGAAACACTGTGTTTAGTCTCGTAGATGCTATCTGTAAGCGGACAAATGGAGTAGGCGAGCAAGTCTGCCATGGTTTGTGGGTCGCCGCCTCAGTCACAGGTGGTGTTAACCACGCTGAGCATATTCTCATCTTATAAAGTGTTGTTTAAATCTGTTACAATTTCTTTATATCTAAGGATCTTAGAAACTTAACGTAAAAAAAATGTAATAAAATTAGATAAAAGGAAATAAAGATTAAATTAAACTTATTTAAGAACGATATTAAATAAAACCGTCGTTGAAATTTATTATTCAACTCGCAATGCCTACAAAATTTTGCGAAATATGGAGAACGCAAGAAGTGTATTGTCTTGGGAACCTAGTGAGGTTTCCAAGTTCCCTTAGTTCCCTTAACACTAGGTTCCCAAGTTGTCTCTGCCTACACCGGTATATATGGGATACAGCGTGAACCTACAAAAATAATATTAATAAAAAGCTAATTTAATATACAAAACATCAAAATTCTTATAAATTAAGAATATCAAAGAAAATGTAACAACTTAAAGTAAATAATTCGAGCATTTATTATAATAAGCTACATTTTGTTTGAAATAATTAGCGATCTACCCCAAAACTCTCGGCTTTTACGAACTTGAAATGATTGAACATAATTACGCGATGAGACAATATATTACATTTAATCAGTCTGCTACTAAATTAGCTTTATTATTATTCGATTAATTCTCGTCTCATTTAAATTGGTGGTTTCAATTTTGAATTCCGCTTAGAGTTTTGTTGTTACTTTTAGCTTCACGAATTACCACACAATATGGCAGAATAAACAAAGAGTGCTTTAAAACAAGACAGATTTTCTATGAAATCGTAACCTAACGCTGCGTTATGTTTTACCAAAAGTAAATAAGAACAGTTTAAGTATAATCATTTCGAGCGAATCGGACTGAGGCTTAATAGTCTCTATATAATATCGACCTTTCAATAGCATCCCAATTCCTGTAAATCAGGAGGATCTCTAACCACCACCGGCCATTAGCGATCAAGTATTTTCAATAGTACTTTATTTTCTTTTCAAATGAGAGACGATTCCGTTTGAAGGCCCCTTTTTCCCAGGAGTGTTCGGTCTTAATTAAAACCGGGCGCCGTTACCCAAATTGACTCTTTAAAAGTTGTAATACTTTTTTGTAGGTACAGTGGGATCTTTTTGTTTGGAATGCGCTTTTCATTTTCGCTGTCTGATATTGAATTGGAAATGATAAATGAAATATAGATGAAAATATGAGCTAAATCGTTAATTTTATGTTTATATTCACTGTTTCTAACGAACTAATGATCACAATGTTGAGTGGTGAAACTCAACGAAGTGATTTGCCTCGACACCGGAAATCGAACTTACAGCCCCTGCATCACGATCCACCTCAATTGAATTAAGTTTTTACTAGCTCTTGTGCACACGGTGCTTTTAAAATAATATATTATACTCGTATATGTATATGTATTATATATAAATGTTATTGTAGACTAAAGTAATATGAAGAATATGCTAATATGAGCGTTGCTTTTATTGAAATTTGAGCTCAAAAGCATATTTTTCAATTAATTTTATACCAACTGCGCCGCAATTGAGTTTTACTATAAATAACAACTAAATGTTTTCATATTTTCTAAAATTAAACCAAGTGAATGTTAACTTGCTATTTTGCTTAGATGAAGTTAACTATTGGAGATCGTAGCAAACGTGTGAACAAAGGAAAGTCCAGGAAAAATATTATATAGAAAATAAAAGTACTATTTTAACGAATATAATGAGAGAACAAGAGATGGTTAAATGGATGACTTCTTGCGAATAAAGAAACTGTTACATGTTTATTTTTAAAAGCTTTTATTTAACTTACAATGCATGTAATATATGCTAGTTTGGGTGAAATCTTTGAGCTCAATTTTAAAGTAGATATCTTCAACCGTTTGAGCTCAAATTTTGTATGAATTTAGTTTGGATGACAACTTATCGGAGGTCTATTTTGGGCAATAATTCCCTTAATTTCCTTAATTAATGTCTCGGTTTTGCATAATTGTTAACGAAAAGAACGCTTTGGATCCTTTCGGTGACTCTTTGTTCAAGTATCGCCGATACGCAACTCAATGTGTGTAATATTTAAGATTTATATATTTTTTCTACTTTATTTTTAATTTTTACTTAATTCTGTTAAGCATTTTAATATTATGAATTATTATTATTTATTTTATGAATATGTATAATCGGTCCTTTTTTTAATATTTTTTTATTATACTTATTTTATTGTGTAAAATAATTAGATACATTGTTATACGTATAGTCTATTTTATTGCAGGTGGTGTTCACCTTTAAAGGTAATGCATTTAGCTATAAGAATATAGAATTAAGAAACTCTTACAGTATGATATATTTAATGCAATTACCACTGGTGGATCTAAATAAATAAATAAAATAAAAATAAAATAAATGACAAAAGCGAGTTTTTAATTATACACATATGAGTTCCACGCGTTTCGGGGACAACGTAATGGTGGCGTTGTGATTGATGAGATGTCGATAACACGCGTAACTATTTACATTCCGAGCTGGTTTCTTATTGAAATTTAAATGTTTTATACATGGTATAATAATATTATACCATCGTGTAATCTATATAAATATTTTTGCCAGATTTCGTGAAAATATAACAATTAGAAGTACGTGGAATTCAGATTTTTAGATTTTATTCGAATAGTTACAGCTCAAATTAATAAACTTCAATTTTATAATAATAGGTATCCCGAGTGTGAAATCAAAATGACAACCGTCGCATTTAAAGTTTGACGTTATGTCGCTAAACTACCACAGCTTCAAATATAATTTGCAAGAACACTGCGACTACAATCGGGGCAATTTAAAACATTTAAATGTAATCAATCCCCGTCGTGAAATTGGAACCTGCAATCACCAAGTCTACACGTTCCGTCCCTGTTCCACTGTACCACTCGGTGGGCTCGAATCTCATTTATAAATCATCATTATTTATCACAATGAGTATTCAATTTGAAATTCCATTTATTAATGGAGTCTAACATATTAACCGGTTAACAATTGAAATTTATCAATGTTGGCGATATTATGTTGTCATAATAATATAATGATTGAATGCATTAATGATTGACAATAAAACATTTTAAAAATAAAATAAATAAATTATCTTCACCCTGTATCCCGTACACAGCAGGGTAAGCAGAGCGAACTTAGTGTTAAGACGCTCTGTTTCCCTTTTTCTGTCGAATTCTGGAGGCATTGCGTGTTGAGTGGTAGAAATTAACGCCGTGCTGTGCCTAGACATCAGAGCGAAGAAATGGAAATATAAACGTAAATAAATATTTCACTTCCTTGAGTGGGGATCGAACCCACAACCATTGCGTCACACCTTTGTGCTGCATTGCCACGACGGCCTCGTGGCAAAACATTTTAGATGCAGCATATTTGAAATTTATACAAACGACACGGTTATGACATCTGTATTTCCAAAGGAAATAAAAAAAATATATTTTTTTTTTGTTTTTCGAATGAAACCTTATTAGTTAGTTCTTTTAATATGACACATATTTAGAACTGATATACTTCATATTCCACGGGTCACCCAACATTCGTTATATTGCGTGATGATTGGCGCAATTGAACTCCGCACATTGTCATCCTTACTTAACTTAGCGTCGCATTTCCACAAGTCTTATATCTATAAATCTTATATCGAAAGATATACATATTATTTTAATCAGAATTGCTATCAACGTTACATTCATTCGTTTGATCATTTCATGTTTGTACAATCTATTCGAAAAATATTTTTTTCTATAATATAAATGACGCCAGTCATGGCGCAGATAAATGTGCGATTGTAAGCAAGTTGGTGGTTTCGGGGAATGCCCCGAGTGGGAATACCATTTAATATTTTCATTTACTCACTCTGGTAACACGGCAAAGCATAACGTTGAGTTCCGTCTCTCAACACGCAATGCCTCAATAATACGACGGAGATTGGGGATGGAGTGTTGTAATACTAGTTTTCCAGGTACCCTCTGCCTACCCTGCTATGTGTGAAATACAAAGGGAAGCAAAAAAAATATTACAAAATTTCTGAGAAAATGAGATTCCTATATTAAATTCTGAATTTCTAACTTCAATAGCAGTGTGTTTTTATATAATTAGCAAGTGGAAATGTTAATTTAGACAGTACTGAAAATTCTCCGTAAGTAATAAGCGGAATGTTTTAACTCTTATAAATGTTTTACTCGTAAAAAAAATAATAATATACTTAGTTTTATTTTAGAAAAATTGTTTGTAAGTAAGCGTTATGGGATAAAACTATTTTCTCTTAAATGGCAACACTAAAGACAACTAAAAAAAAACAGTCACACGCTGTATCCCGCATACAGAAGGGTAAGCAGAGGGAACCTAGTATTAAGGCAAGGAGGTTGAGTGTCGGCGCTCAACACCGCGTTTTACATTGACATCCGAGCGAAGAAATCGAAATATAAATTTAATTAAATATTTCATGTCATCGAGTGGGGATCTAACCCATAGCCAGTCGCGTTTAAAGTTAGACTTTGTATCCCTGCACCACGACTGATTATTTTATATTAACTATATATACCACCCTGTTCAAAAAGTAAGGTGACTTGGTATTTTTAAGAAAAAATATTTATTTATTTATCAATATTTATGTTGTCCCCTTCAAAGTAATCCCCCTCAGATACAATACACTTATGCCAACGGTTTTTCCAATCGTCAAAGCACTTTTCGGTATAGCCTTGAGCTCTTCCAGCGATGCAGTCTTTATCTCTTCAATCGTTGCAAATCTCCGTCCTTTCATAGGTCTCTTTAGTTTTGGGAATAAGAAAAAGTCACATGGGGCCAAATCCGGTGAATATGGTGGCTGAGGCATGATTGTGGTGTTGTTTTTGGCCAAAAAATCTCTCACCAGCAAAGATGAGTGAGCAGGGGCATTATCGTGATGCAAA
>DWGR01001247.1:0-16898 GCA_018247715.1 Heliconius burneyi
ATCGTGCTATTGTTTCAGAAGTGGTAAAACCGATAAGTCCGGTAACTGCTCAACTTGGATTCGTGTTGTTCACATCAATGTTCTCTTTCCGATTGCTTTTGTTACGAGTTTATGGGTGGGAGACGATGCGAGTTTTATGCTTCTAATATTGATAATACATCACAAAGATATATTTTTACCTACTATAGGTGTATATTTTAATGATATTTTTTTATATTACAATTACTAAAATGAACGCGATATTAATTATTATAGTTATGTTTTTCTTATATGTCTAGGTTATATAACAAAAAAAATATACTTGAATTATAAATATAAAACGTTACGAAAAAAACACATTTATGTATTCAGTTATTAAAGTACGAAGAAATAAAATATTTTTGACGCAACCGTTACGCAGTTCACAATAACTTGATCTTAATATAATATTTCAAATATAGGGTTTCGCCGATCTGATTGCAAAGGGAGTTCAGTATCTGCCGCTCAATACGGAGCATCTCTATTGGAATGGAAAGTGGAAGATGATGTGATAAGTCACGTCTTCTTGCCTACTTTACGAAGGGAGATATGTCTATTAATAAGTATAGAATCAACTTTTTCTTTTTCAAACATAAATATAAAACGAGAGCCGAGTTCAATATTATGATTTTTGCCTTGGTTGTCGACATCAACTAGAAAAGAATTGAGACCTAATGAGCGCCAAGTTCAATGGTCAGTTCTGAAATTTATTTCTACCGACGTAAAATATTTTATTACAACAAAATTCCTTTTTCCTTACAATTACATTAATTGAAACTTAGTCGAGGTACACTACTACATACAATTAAGTATTAAAAAAATATTCCAAGTACCTTTAATTAATCTGACAAGTAAAAATCTTAAATAAATTTTGTAAATTAACTTGTCCATATTGATTGGGCTTACATATATCCGATACTTCTTCTAATCCAAATAAGAACTTTTAATCCTGATTGATATTTAAATTACAAAGTATTCGAGCAGTATCTAGGTAGAAATATTTTGTCAATATCAATCTACAGAAAGTAATTTGGTTTTGGTATTATTTAAAATCTTTTCTCATTACTAAACTTTTTTAGCTTCAAGTTGTATCCTGCACTTAAGAGGATAGATAGAGAGTAAATAGGAACCTAGAATTGAGACACTCCGTTCCCGTTAAGGCATTTTCGTTCCCAATTTTCACCGAATTCTCAAATAATTGTGTGTATTTACAGGGTGAGGAAAAGAAAATATTAAATAATTATTCCCCCATGTGGAACGAACCCGCAATTATTGCGTTTACAGTCGAACGCTTGTGCCCTTGTACCACAACGGCCCTAAAACAATAATACTCTGTCTGTACGTCACAATGAATTTTCATATATCTTTAAATATTTAATTTGATGAATATCTTCTTTTTAATTTAATATTTTGATTTACTTTAATTTATATCTACTTAATAAGACTTTCTTTTAATCAGATTTATCAAAAATATTTGAGAATATATATTTTTTTTAATTATCTTTTATTTTACTTATTACGATAAAATTGGATACTAAAATACCGAATTACAATATATTACATTGTCTTGAATATAAGCCTACTGGCATGTTCAATTTTATATTAGGGCATTAAGGGGCCGCAAGAAACACGACCCTTGAATAAATCTACCATTACGCTGTTTCTTTTGCAGGCGATTTGCGGTTAAAGTTATTTAAAGGACATATATGAGGTTTTTGCGTAAGCATTTATTTTTTCGTTTTTTATAAAAATATTTTAATAATAAAAATTGGAAATATATTGTTGTTTCAAGCATCTTCATGCTTTAGACAGAGGGAACCTTATCTTAGGATAATTATTTCCCTACTTTTAGTGAAATTTTCAAGACATTAGGTACATGACGGAACCAAACGCCGACTTATATTATGTTTAAAACAAGAAAATGAAAATAATCCAGTACCAATTGTGGGCATCTAATCGCATAATCGTCACTATTACAGTCACACGCTGCACTGCTGTGCCATAAAGGTATAATAAAAGTAAATATTTAGCGTGTTATTTTTCTTCCGAAGAATAAATATTAAATAAATATGTACCTGTCTTCACTATCATACTTATATAACCCCTTCCTAACTACCCTAAACGACGCATGTAGAGGTAGCGAAACAATTATCCTTTGTTAAACTTACACGTTCGGTCATTAAGGAGACGCCCCTTAACTTCTAAGCTACTTGTAGTTGAATAGCTGTCTTACCATACATGTTACAATACAACATGTTACATACACTTTACAATATTCAGAACATCACCTCTAAATTAATATAATTTGAATTACAATCCATTTTAAATATTATCTAATACAGATTCTACTAGAACTTTTTACTAATCGCTTTTTCCCGGTTACGGTGTCTATAGGCAAAGCAAATCTTGTTAAGCACAAGACACTCCGATATTCTTTTTTTCGCCTAATTTTTGAGGCAGCGTGACCTGTGGGGAGGATTTTGATGAAAATGTAATTCCGCCACAGAAAATAACACATCTCCCGAAGTTATCAAATAAAAAGACTTGAATTTTAAAACACAATATACCAGGAAATTTGCAGATGGAACATCCACACAAAATTCTCCGTGCAAAAAATAAAAAATAATTAAGTAAGAAAAATAAATACAATAGAAAAAGTAACATAGCATTTAAATTCGTTTAAAGTGACGCTAACAAAGATACACCAGATACTCTAAACTCTGATTTATGAAAAAGACAGTTGTGCAAGTAACAAAAACTGAAAACACTTGTATATTTTCTAACAAATCGTCGAGTAATTTAGTTCTATTTGAAACTTTTTCTGAAAACCGTGAAATGTAAAAACTTTAAAGTGCTGCATTTAAAATTGTCTATATAAACTTTAAAGGAAAGACATGTATGTTGGCTACATTCGTACTTTATAATTGTTCACTATAGAGGGGCTCACTGAAAGCCCGGACGTTTCATTCGTTGATGGCTATGAAGCGAGTCGCGTCGCTCTTTTGATGAAACCATGATTTTGCCGTACATAGTCATACACCGAAATATTGAACCGAGTAGAGAAACTGGATAGGGTAACCTTTTGTATGGAAGTGTTGACGCTCCCAGTTATTTCCTGATAATTAATTAGAGATGTATTCAACGAATCTATTGAGGAGTGCACGTCACCTGAGAAAATTTATCAATTAGGCCGCTCGGTGCTACGCTATATGCGTAATTACTTAGTTAAGATCGTGGGCGTAGGAAATGATCTCTAGATACGCCCAAGCTTTAGATATCTAATAATTATGTCATAAATATTAATTATATAAAATATTATTTGTTTAACAGTTTTAATTAGCTTAGTAAATTGTTTCCATGCAAAATAAATACAATGAATTTATTTTTCTTAAGCCCTTCCATGTCCACTCTAAATGCACAATACTTTACGTACGAGTATATGGTGGGTTGACACGTCTTCGTATCGCGCGCGTTCATGCTAAATAGAAATGACGGCAGAATGAAAATATGAAATCGCGCTACTTTCAGAAATATTCTGCTATTGTATAGAACATAGTTGCAATTATGTAGATTATAACTGTTTTATATTCGATTATATTGAACTTTTTATATTTTGCCTCCTGCACAGTTGAATTCATTATAGATTTCGCTTTATCTCTCGCATGCTGCTACATGCGACTCTAGTGTCTTAACACTATCAAATGGAGTGTCTTAACACTTCATTTCCAACCAAATTTTAAGGCATAGTGTGTTTAGTGGAAGACCTCACTGCACTTTTCCCTTTGTTTTCAGCGAAAAAAAATTATTAAGAAGATGATAATTTATCCCGAGTGAGAATCGAACCCGCAACTACATTACAGTCACACGCTGGTCCCTCTGCACCATGACGGTCTAAATGTGATGATTTGGCTTAAAATATTTAAGAGTAATAATACTGAATTAAGAAAAAGAAAGGGAAATTACAAATACTTTTACAAAGTAAAATATAACTCGCAATCATAAGTTATTTTTTCATGGAAAAGAAACCTTTCCTTTTTCAGTCGGATAAAAACTCTGCCGTTTCAATTAATCATTAACTGAATCTGAAGGTACTAATTGCCACATAAATATTTAAAATGACAGAGATGATTGAAACGTGGTACAGTTATGATACCGAATAATGTACAGGTGGGAGTTACGAAGTTTATAAATATTTAATTGAAGGCCTTAATTGATGGGTAGAGTGGGAGGTAAAAAAAATATTTATGAGATTATCCAAGTTGGGTGGGTAATCCATTATTATCCTTCTTACAATACCTTTTTTTTTGTGCCCTGTCTAATTTTCCTTAACTTTCCGTGTACAAGGTGGAGTATGACATATTCTTACAGTTATAATTCATCTTAAATGGTAAGAACATGCTGGTTTTTTTTATTTTGGTTGGTTTTTTTCAGTAGTAGGTTGCCACTTTACTTAAATGTAATATACAATTAACTTAGTCCAGCGCCGGCCACAAAGTATGCGTGGGTCATACTTACCTCTTACCTACCTGAATATTTAACGATTTGGCTTTTAACAAACAGACAGTTAACAAAACATGTCTTAGTTAACGGAATACATATTACGTGTACTATTAGATAAGCATCATGATTTTGATACAGAATTCAGAATATAGGAGTAACGGTAGATAACAATTGTGACATTGTGACCACGTTAGCAATCAAAGCGATACATATATATAGTAAAGTTGATGCTGACGATGATTTCGGAGTAAGACAACTATGACATACTTCTCCAAGCTGTAAGAAACTGGCAAAGGTAACATAAAGTTACTAAATATTTAAAAAAAACCCATACAGGACTACGACTCGCACAAATACCGTAAATATTATTATTCACCTACCTGGAGTGAAAATTATGACCAGAGATAAAATAAATAAATCTTAAGTGCTTTTTATTATTTTTTCCTAATTACATGCTTGATAAAATCGTGAGTAGCACCAATGAGAAAATTAATTCTCTGGCAAATAATGATCCCCGAAAAACTATTGCAACGCAAAAAGAACGTGCAAGGTTGTTCAAGTGTCCTAGTAAAAAGATAGAAAAAAAATTATTTATAAAAAAAATAACATAGGCATTACCTTATGCCTGGAATATGCAATTTTTTTTCGTTTGTGGTAATTTTGGCGATTTTCATGTAAACTAGTTTTTTAGTCATATATATTTTTAATATTTTTGATACAACTAATTAATTAGTGAAGATAGTAAAGTATTATAAATTCAGAAGACTATGATAGTAGCATGTGCCATGAGTACTCTAAAAAATTATCAATTTGTAACTAAAGTAAGTTCGTATATTTTTCTAATAAAAAATAATTTAAATCTGTAAAGTGTCACGTGATTTACTTAAGCCTATAAATTTTTAATTATTACATGAAATTTGTAGCCTATAAAAGCTAAAAAAGCCAAATAAAGAAGGTCATGGTGCAGGGGCACAAAGTGTGATTGCAAGCCGACTGGTTATGGGTTCGATTCCTACTCGAGAAAGTGAAATATGTATTTAAAAATTAAATTTTCATTTCTTTGTTTTGGTTGGGTCAAGGGGTAGCGTTGGGTTCCGCCACTCAACACGCAATGCCTCCAGAATTCGGTGGAAAGTGGGGAACGGAGTTCCTTAACACTAGATTCCCTCTGCCTGCCCTGTTGTGTGCGGGATACCGTGTGAAGTTGATCAAATTTCCATGAATAACTAGTATGAAAAATTAATTTCGACATGTTATTTCATTATTATTTTATAAGAGCGATGAAATATCAAAAGACCTTTGCTCTTCAATTGCTCCGGCTTAAAAGAGATCTTTTAAAGACTCTGTCTGACCTACAATGTTCATATCTACGAAAAAACCCTAAGCAGTGACTTAACATAATTTATCTTATGTCTCAATCTTAATTTATTTATTTTTCAGTGTAAAAATTAATTGATATAATAAAATATATCAAAGACAGAAGCTTTGTACCTACATTAGACCTATTTCAGTAGCTCCTACTACTGAATATTTACGTTTTACCGGTCTATTTAAAAAAAAAAACTGTTACATTAACATTTAGCACGAAACACGCGATGTTTCACGCCTTTCTTGTGATTCAGAAAATGCTTAGCTTTACAACTAAGGTCTTACTTTAGCCTAGGAGCATATAATACGTAAAAAAAATAAAAATTAGTCAGCTTCACACAGTGTGAAGCTGACTAATGACCGCACGTAGCAGGGTAGGCAGAGGGAACCTAGCGTTAAGACACTCCGTTCCCCACTTTCTGTCGAATTTTGGAGGCATTGCGTGTTGAGTGGCAGTATTCAACTCCGCACTTTTCCTTGACACCAGAGCGAAGAAAATAAATTCAAATTTAAATAGATATTTCGTCTCCACAGGTGGAGATCGAATCCACAACCAGTCGGCTTAATAGTCACACTTTGTGCCCCTGCGCCACGACATAATCTGAAATAATATTCATAAATTTTGAATAAAATTTTGATTTTTCAGTAAATATTACTGGCCTCAACATAATCTGAAATAATATTCATAAATTTTGACAGAAATATATATATATATATATATATATATATATATATTATTTTTTTAATACTTGGGGGAACCCAAGTAGAGATCGATCTGCAAATGATTACATTTGTAGTTAGACGCTATCCCACTGCACCACCATGACCTCATTATATTAGTTGATGAATATTAGATTTCAGACTTAAGGATATGACTATATAGATATGTTAATAACAAATGAGATTAGACATAATATAAGATAAATAATTAATTTGCAGTAATATTTCAACGTAATTAACACAGTATATTAAATTAATTATGATAGCTTACAAAGATTAATTTAGCACGGTGTTGAGTTCTGCCACTCAACACGCGATGGCTCCAGAATTCGGCAGAAAGGGGGGAACAGTGCGTCTTAACACAAGGTTTTCTCTGCCTACCATACTGTGTGCGGGATACAGCGTAAAGCTGATTTATTTGTTTTTTTACAAATATTAATATTTTAAAATTATGGATTGCATATAATTTGTAAAGATTAGATATATTACTCATAATTACTCATAGCTCATAGGTATATCAGCAAGTAATAACAAATAATAAAATAATAAAATATTATCATCAATAAAACAAATAATGAAACCAATAAACAACATAATTCCATATAAATCTTCTTCAGAAATATGAGATATTTATTCCCTTTGTAAAGAAAATAAGAGTAAATAACAGATACTCGACCGACTCAGTCGATTGAACTGGAAATAACTAAGATGCGCGCGTCTCATTGGTAGAAAATTACACATCAAAGCCAAACCAAAATAATGTCGGATTGTCCTCAGATTAAATCTGCTTTCACTCGCATTTCTATCTCATTGCGCAGCTAAATTGAGTGAACATAAAAAGTCTGTTCTTTTTCAATGGAATGTCAATAAGGCCTAGAGGATTATTATTAACTTACGCAGTCGCTTTCATAAAATGGGCTTAGTTAATCTTTTTCAAGTCTCAAGTCGCAGTTAATAATTGAATGAACTGAAATGTAGATAAAAAATACTATCTTTCTACCTTTTTTTTAACCTTCACTAAATTTGATGACGCACATAGTATTTTACATTACGTATTGATGACCACCGTCAACTGGTTAATGTTACGAATAAAAACTTGTCCAAATGAAATAAAAACTAAGATGCATACTGTCAATATCACAACCAGCTTCACGCTGTATTCAGCACGCAGCAGGGTGGGCAGAAGGAACCTTGTGTTCACTCCGGTCCCCACAGTGTCAGGACTCAACGCCACGCTTGGCTTTGACACCAGAGCGAAGAAATGGAAATATATACGTAAATAAATATTTCACTTCTTCGAGTGGGGATAGAACCCGCAACCGTCGCATTACAGCCACACACACCATTGTACCGTTGCTCTATTTCTTCAAAATACCCACTTCTACATATAAAGACTAGTATTTCATCTTACAATCTATTGCCAATCATGCATACGCATATTACAAAAGAAAAATCTAATTCTACATATTGGTGATTTCACAAAATATGTAAAATTGCTTCATTCACTCTATGTTATACACACTAGACCTGTGCAATTTGAGTTTATATTTTGAGGCGAGCCTATTATGTATGTAGAACATGAGGCTGACGTTGTATTCAGATACATATATTTACTTGTGTAGTCTTTGAAAACGCAGAATGTAATTAAGAAAAGGATAATTGAAAAGTACATACATATATTTAATTAGGACTCGTTAAAAAGAGAATTTAAATAAAAAAGAGCCTCGAATATGTTATTATTATTACATATATTTTATGACATTTACCCTATATCATTTGGTACATTAATATTTAATTTACGTAATATCCATTTTTCAACTAAATGGATTTTATTTCAACGACGCTTTACATTGCTTTTGAGGTCTTAACGACTGGGACATCTGCTACAGCATTCAAACCCCGCACACGTACAGTCAGTACAGAGCTACAGGGAAATTTTCATAATTTGTCTAATGGCGACATAGTAGCGCAGGTCCCGCAAATTATATTTATATTTCAATTATTGTAAAATTATACTTAAATCGAATTATTTGACACTTGATAGACTTATGATACATTTTTTGTATAACGTAATGTTTTATAAACCTTAATGCGTACAATATTAAGCCTTGTATAATTATATGGAAAAAGCACCATTTTTTTTAATATAAGCATCCTCTCTGGGTGTGATTCTAACCCATAACCATCACCATCTGTTACGCCCTAGCTGTCACATTACGGTATTAGATATATATGAATACTCATTTTATTCGTTGGTAAACTCGACCATAGTCCTTTAAAAGTTCAGTACGTTAAAGCGAGCTCGCCCCGTAAGCCAGCCTTAAGTTGTTTCTTTGAAAGTGAAATTCAGATTTAAGAGATTACATAGTCAAATAAATCACTTTATAAATGTAAATATGTATCTTAAGAATGAAGTATATTTAAAAAGGTTTTTTACGCAAAGTTCCAATCTTATGAATTCTTAAGTAAAGTCAGAAAAGGAGGTCTTTTAAATTCGCTTATATTATTTCATACTAATGGCTTATGCTGCCTAAACGATTACTTAGGTGTCGCAGCACAACTGAGACTTGGTGAGTAACAATAAACTGCGGCTCAAATAGGCTGTAGAGAAATATTTTTTTCCAATCGACGAGTTCAAAGTCAAACAAAATAAGTAATAACTGTTATCAGTTTATCAAATGTTATCTTTAGAATATCAATTCATAAGAACTTTCTTCCAGAAAAATCGATCATTTGAAATGCTAATATTTTAGTTCGACAGTAATTCTTAAATTTGAAAGAACGACGTCGAATAATTAATAATCTCTGTAAAGAGAAGTATATTGTTGGATTTAAAGGAAGGAAAATGGCGGACGTGTACAATTTACATTACCAGAACCTATAATTATATAAACGACATCTTGATTTAGTTGTTTTTTTGTTTTAGTGCTGACATATTTTAAGAGATGAGTTCAGTTAAAAATCAGAGAGCTGTCTCCTAAAATTGTAAGTAATTACATAATTAAAATTGCTAAACATTATTGAATTTATATAAAAATATAAAATTATACTACATTAGTATTTATGTATAGAAATATGAGATATCAATGGGAATGCTGAATAACCCAAGAGACGAGAACAAAAGGCTTTCAGATGCACAGTTCTGATGGATATTGCCGACACGGCGTTTCCGGTATTTGGAGCTCTTTTTAAAAGTGGCTGTTATTGCAGATGGTACATTTCTCTCTGTCATATCTGGCACTCTGATTGATTTTTTTAAATTTTGTTTTAAACACGTTTTTGTCATTTGTAGGTAGTAGGTAACTACCTAGTTGTAATTACATAATAATGATAATCGTTAAGCATACATTTTGGAATTCTTATCTTATATAAATAAATTATATAGAAAGATATACAAAAAGTCTAAATATTAAAGGATAGAGTTGTCCTCCAGTTTCTATTGTAATATTATATTATGTTGATAGGTGAAAATCGACCTCTTTTTGTATTTCCAGAGCGAAAAAATTAAACAACGTACCCTGGAGTGAATTTGAACTCACACTTATCTCGTTTACTGTCAAAACCTTTTCCATTCAGCCACAGTGGCCTCATAATTTTTATCATTCGAAATTACGAATAGCCAACTCTTGATCTTCATGACATGGAAATATGTATAATAACTCTTATTATTGATCCTTGACATATTTACTTAAAAATATGACGTGCGTGACGTTTCACCATGAAAATTGAAAACCACAGAATTTATGTTCACAATTATTTTTCCTAGCCGATTTAAAAGTATGTTATTAGTTGAAATATTATTCGTTTTTTATTAAATACTTAAATTTTATTGGTGTCTTAGCCTTTTCACATAGTCCTACTTGGCCGTTCTACTTAGCGTTGTCAGGTCAAACACATTATAGTATAAAAGGTAAGAATTTTTAATGTAGGATATTTTTTTATAATAATATTAGTTTAAAAAAGACTATTAATATAAGAATGTCATATTTTTTGCTATATTTCTTAAGTAACCTTCTTAAAAGCTTGAAACGTCAAGAAGCTAATTAAATCAAAAGTAAAATAGAAGTCAAATCAAATCAGCTTCACGCTGTATGTAGATATGTATCATTATACGCTGTATGTAGGCAGAGGTAAACTAGTGTTAAGACATTACTTTTTCGCCGAATTCTGCAGGCATTGCGTACTGAATGGTGGAACTCAACGCCGCTCTTTGTATCGACACCAGAGCGAAAAAATTAAAATGTAAATATAAATAAATATTTTATTTTGTCCAGTAGGGATCGAACCCACAATCGTCGCGTTACAGTCACATCCTTGTACCACTGCGCCACTACTTATTGTTAATGTTAGTATTAATAATAAATTATCTTAATTAATTAATAAAATTAATCTTCTTATACTAGATTTTCAGCCGTTACATCTCAAACGTTCTTCCGCACAAATAATATTCATTTCTGAAAATTCTGCGACACTGATAGAATTTTAAACAAATCTACAAACGATGTTTTCCTACATAAAGAATTTTCACGATTTTCATCTAAATATTAATATTTTTTTAGTACATTTTTAATGAGGGCAGTCGTAGCGTGTCTAATCTTGACAAGTTCTGGGTTTTGATTCCCACTGGAGGAAGTAACTTAAAATTAACTATTTAAAAATTCTATTTTTGGAGCTTGCTTTGGTAATGAGGTGAAGCGCGGCGTTAAATTCCGCGACTCAATACGCAATGTCTCCAGAATTTGATAAGTGGAACTGGAAGTGTCTTAATAGGAACAGAGTATCTTAGCAGGTTCCCTCTGCTTACCATGTTATGATCAATAGCGTGAAGAAAAAACAAAATTTTGCTTTATCCCCAGCGCAAGTTAGCAAGCGTGACGCAGAACTGTGACGTGAATACACACTGAAGTCTCTGTATATCTCTTTTGCCTCATCACGCTCACATATTCCCTCCAAGTGTCCTATTGCTTTTAACGCGACCCTGCAGTATCATCGATACTCTGCTGTCAACCGAAGTTTGCTCTTGGCTCTGTTACCGCACCCTCTTGCCTCAGAATTTTATTCCCTTATTATTGTTTTTTTTATGGAAAAATAAAAGGCAACGATGATGATCACCTGGTGATGCGTGGGCAGCGGTAAATAATCACTGCCGTCCACGTGGCGTTCCACCCGTGTTACGGGGGACGTGTTTCTACAGGTGCGTTTCCGGCATTATTCCTTCATAATTAGATAGTATGTATTACCTTTATGTAGCCCGCGTGTAGCAGGGTAGCCACAGGGGGATTAGTGTTAGGACACTCCACTCTTCATTTTCCGCCGAAGTTGACTGGCAGAATTGAAAGTCGCGCGTTGCCTCGTCACCAGAGCGAGAAATTAATACATAAAAAAATTAATTTCCTCAAATGGGGATCGAAACCATACCCTATCGTTTTTACAGTCAGAAACGAGTGCCCCTGCGACACATTTGGCCTAAAATAAATTTATTTAAATTATTTAATAATAAAATAATAGAGACAGATATACAAAAAACGTTTTCAAAATTTTAGATTAATAAAATATCTTGCTCTATTAAGTAAACATCGGTAAAGCTTGTCGAAGTCACATTATACACACATTTCCTATCTAACAAAATCTTAGCAAAAAGCAAACGTTTCTGTTATCGAGAGGTTCGTCAATAGTTAGATATCTACTGCTAGGAGGTTACTTCTCAAGTGCGCAGTGGATTGAAAGTGTAAGTGTGTACTTATAAGAATATCTGAATAGTCATTTTTTTGTAATTTTAGTTTAGGTATCCCGCATATAGCAGGATTGGCAGAGGAAACCTAGTGTTAAGATGCTCCGTTTCCCTCTTTTCCCCGCATTCTTAAGACATTGCGTGTTAGGTGGCAGATGTCAGTGCCGCCCCTTTCTTTGCAGATTGGAGAAGTGCAAATATTTAATAATCAAACCCACAATCGTAGCGTTCATTGTAATTATGTGCAACGACGGCCTCTCGTATTTATACTTATAAATAAAAAATCAAATGAGCTTCCTTAGACCTCCTTCCTGAACCTAGTGTTATGACACTCCGTTCCCCACTGTTCTTATAAAGTAATTATATTATAATGTCAAATCAAAAATATCTTAAAGCAATTTTACTAGCGATGTTTCATACAGTTGTTAGTTGAAGTTATAACTCGAAATAATAAGAGACAAGTTGAAAAATTACATTACAATTTTTTGAAATATTTTTAAATGTATAATATGTATATCCCTGAAGAAAACTTTTCTCATTTTAACTTGAAAACAATAACAGCTCTTAAAATTTCTAGAGAACGTTCACCGTCGCAGCCTCTCAACGGTGGGAGTACAATGGTCTCGTACGTACATGTTTATTTTATATTTCTTATGTAAAATAAAAAAATTAACAAGACGACGTTTTCTTTAGAAATATATCTAGCCACTTACATACATACTTAGCATCATATTGGACTTAGGTTCTATAAAGATAAAAATATTATTTACGATAAATGTCACATGGTCAAAAGCGCGTAATTATGATAGGTTGTGGGTTCGATGTTCACTCGGGGGAGTGAAATATTTAATATTATCGCTCTTGTAACGCGACAATGCTCGTTGTGTTATCGATTTGATTTGTTTGTCGTTTGCCTGGTAATGTCCAAAAAGAGAATCTTTGATATTTCATTTCCTCGAGTGAAAATCGAACCCACAGCCTGTCGCGTTTACAGTCACACGTGCACAAACGCCATGACTGGTCTCATTAATATCCGACTGGTATTTATTAATATCCGTAAATATTACAAATTTATTTTTTTATTTAATTTTTTTGCTAAGTTTTCCATTTTTTTTGCATTCTCTTAACTTTGCGCGTTTCACGTGCACGAAGTGGCAAGTTTTCATGTAAATGCCCTTCTAATACGATAGCGGCGCCGATATTATCACATTAAACCTTATATACATGCAATATTCTTTGCTGCGGGCGCTTTAATATAGCCAATGGCTTGTAATATTCGATGCATCAAATCCTTTTAAGAAAATTACATTCAAACATAGTAAATTGTAAAAGCTTTTACTTTTACTTTATTATTTTTACATTATTTACACTCATACCCGTAGTGGGATGGTGAAAACAGCAGGTGCGGCTGTGAAAACGGTAATTGTGGGTTTGACTTCCAGTGACGAAAATTTAAATTACTTTATTTTCCCTGTTTTGGTAAGACCTTATTTTCCTTGTTTTCCCTGCCTACCGCACTATACGAGATGAAAAAAGAAAAGAAGAAAGATATCTATGGAGGTCGATGTGGATCTAAACTTACTCTAATTTTACTATTTATGAGCCCTTATCGATTTTTCTTTCTAATGATAAAGTGAGTTCTAATGTTAAACTGTTCAAATTATAGCAATTGAATATTTCAAAATAATATTCAATCCAAACGAAATTCAATTGATGTTTGAAAGTTTCAAGCATTTTATTCTTTTCTAAACAAAGAAACTATTCCAGTACAAAACAGAAAACGCTAGCATACTTACCAGTTAATACCGTTTAAAGGCAATTGATGTAATTACGAAAATAGAGGTGAGTCAACTAATGGTTACTGCGAAAACTCATAATTGGTACGTGGCTATAGCCCCCTGAAGGGGTAAGGCGGCGTTTACATTGGGTGGATAATAGCGGAAAGTACTTTATCAACCTTTTGTGACAAGAAATACCTATTTATTTAAGAGGCGTTGTGGACTGTAGACGCGACAGGTTGTGAATTCGATTCTGACTCGAGGAAATCAAATGTTTAATATTTTAATTTCTTCGCTCTGGTCAAGGCAAAGAGTGGCGTTGAATTCCGCCACTCAGTGCGCAATGCCTCCAGTATTCGGCGAAAGATAAAGAAAACAGTATCTTATCACCAGGTTATCTCTGCCTACTCTGCTTTATACGATTTTATGATTTACGCAGCTTCATGCTGACAAAAATTTTGAAAAAATATTCAGCAATTTAATTAATTTAAGCCTTTTATCACATGTTAATTTATCTGTACCGAAGTAATTTGGGAACATTTGGAGATATCGCCAGTTTACGCTCCATAAAGCAAACACATCCGCCACACAGGCGCAAACAACGTAATACAAAACAAATATGAAGCCGCGATAAATTCAGGCAAATTCGACGAAACACGATTCCATGTTTGGTTTCCTTTGAACGTGTTTACTTTACGAATGTAAGTTTCCTCAACCTTACTCTAAGACGTGCCAATATTCAATGAATAAAAAAACAAAAATTAAATCAGCTACACGCTGTAGCCGCACAGCTGGGTAGGCAAAGAGAACGTAGTATTAAGACACTATGTTCCTTACTTTCAACCGAAGTTTTTGAGGCATTGCTTGCTGAGTGGTACAACTCAATACTAGACTTTCGCCTTGGTGTCAGAGCGAAATAAAAATATTAATAAATAATAATAAATTTCCTCGAGTGGGGATCGAATCCACCACTATCACGTTACAGTCACTCTTGCGCCTCTAAGCCACAGTGACCTCATATTCATACATTAAATATTCCATGAAGATAAGTTGTTTTTTTTTACTGTACGGTAAACAAAGCTAGTGTAAGTTGATAAAGCTTCTCAAGCTTTGGATAATATATGACGTAACGTGCCGGCAATGTTGGAGGGGATTTGCATGCTTGCATAGATCTATTGAACTCAGTGTAAACACTACTTGAACTTAAAATACTGCTTGAAATGTTGATACTTAAAAGAAACTGAGATGATCTATTCTACTAAAGTTGAATCTTAGACTGCAACGTCGCTGTTAGGAAAAACGACGAGTGCGAGAGAACGCACGATGCCAAATGTTTATAACAGGAATTATATTCATAAGAATATCATTAAATAAGTGCATAATATGAAATTAATACGTAACATGTTCGGTAAATAGCCACTAACATTTTTTAAGCTTTTTGTCTAAAATGAGGACAAGTATGTAAAGACTGTACTCACTCCGTAGTAAATATGCAAGATCCTCCATATGAAGTGTGGTGACCTGGTACTTTATGTTAATATAATATATTAAATGATATTAATAGTCTATCCGTACTTTGCTTTTTCATTAAAAAGTTAGAGCTATACATAAATATATTAGAGGTATACATAAATATATTATTAATAAACTGGATAAGAAAAATAATAATGAGACCAGTCGTGGCGCAGAGGCACAAAGTTTAAATGTAAACACGACAGGTTGTAGGTTCTATTCTCACTTGATATAAATGAAATATTTATTATTCCATTTTCTTCAATTTGGTATCAGGCAAAGCGTGGTGTTAATTTCGGCCACGCACCACGCAATACCACCCATATCCGGTGGAAATTAGGGAACGTAGTGTTTTAACATTAGGTTCCCTTTGTCTACCCTAATGTGTGCGCGCTACAGCGTGACGCTAAAAAAAGATGGTCATAATGGAGAATTTACAATTTGTATATTACGTTAATAAGTCCGTATTTTCTAAATAAATTGGAAGCAATCAGATACGATTATATAGCAGATCAATTATATTATGAGTTGTTATTACTAATCCGCTATAATCGATTGTGGGCTAAGCTATACAATACATCAAACCAATTACTTAGCGATTAAGCGATAAGTGATCAAATTATATAATTGAAATTGTCAACTAATATGGAACTAAGCTCGGTTGAGTTCTCCGTTCTCCACTTCCGTTCCGTCGAGGTAGCGCAACGGACTGGCGAAGTGAAACTCGATTAATGATATGAGGGTTTGTTTATTACTAAAATTAATATTCATTGAATATCGCTAACTTTTAAAAATATTAAATGACAAAAAATATTTATATACTTAATAGGAGCCGTCGTGGCGCAGCGGCACAAGAGTGTGACTGTAGTGCAACGGTTGTAGGTTAGATCCCCACTCTAGTAAGTGAAATATTTATTTACTTTTATATTTCCATTTCTTCGCTCTGGTGTCGAGGCAAACCGTGGCGTTGAATTCTGCCACTTAAAACGCAATGCCTACTAGAATTGAGCACAAAATGGGGAACGGAGTGTCTTAACACTAGATTCCCTCTGCATACCCTGCTATGTGCGGGATACAGCGTGAAGCTGATACTTATATACTTTAATAGAAAATAAAATATTGCTAAAAAAATTGTCATGACAGTCATGGTCTTACTATTGTAGTCTAATGTCGAAACATCGCGCGTCAGAGGATGGGACTCAACTCGAATATGCAATTTTTAACCAACAACTATAAGATAAATTTTCAACAAATATTAAAAATATTATTAT
>DWGR01001248.1:0-16896 GCA_018247715.1 Heliconius burneyi
TTCTAAGTTATATTGCTTACAGATCCACATCGTTCAACGATTTTTCTGGAATTAATAGAATCAATATAGAGCCCTTTGGATTTATATTCAAACAAACCTTTCTGAGATAAGGGTTAATAGTAATTTAGGCTTGATTTTCTATAATTTTCGTTTTAATTAAAAGATTTTTTAAATTTCGATAACGTAACGACTGTAAACGCGACATGTTGTGGGTTCAATTCCCACACGAGGAAATAAACAAGAAGTAGGGAACCGAAGTGTCTTAATGGGGACGGAATGTCTTAACACTAGGTTGCCAAGTTCCCTCTGCTTACCATGCTATGTATGGAATACAGCGTGTAGCTAAAAAATATAGTCTACTACACCTTAGTTTTGAAGAAAAAGTGTTCTAAACTGTTCTTAATTTTATAGTAACTATTCTTTGACAGTCTTAATATTATTTTCTTTATAATTTTACTGTGAACAACAAAATATAGAAGTAATATTGTGATGAAAATATCGTATAAAATAAAATAGTTACATGATACCTATAACAGGGAAGGATGCGATCAATGGCCTTCCAGACTGGATCTATGAGTGGACTGGTCCAATGAAAGAAACTCTTATTATACTGACTTAATAACAAATTTCTTCTAGTTCTATGCAGAATGACGCCAGAAAGTATAAAAAATATGTTATGAGAGGAACAAAGGTAGCTTTTAAGTTTCTATAATTATATAGATGAAAATGAAATTTGGATACTCCGAGTGAATAAACCGAAAAATGAATCTTGGTCGAGTTGTAACAACATTCCAAGTGTCTATGCTTTTCAGGAACCTTTTCCGACCTATGACCTGCGTTCTTCGCCACAGGCAGGTTTTCAAAAATGGATTATAATATAATTTGCATTTACAACGATTGGGAGTTCAAATTTTGCAAAATATTTTTATGAAGTATAAAGTAAAACTATCGTAATGTAATCAAAATTCACCATCTTTTAAAGAAATGGAATCCATTTTATCGTCTTGAATGGTTTCCAGTTGCTGCCCTCGTTTTCGTTTTTTTCCGTCTTTTGCAGTCACTCTCTATTTGCTGTTTGGTGCGCGGAATACGAAAAGGGAAACAAGACCACAGCATCACGATTGGAATATATTATAAAAAATAATAATAAATCAGCTTCACGTTGTGTCCCGCATACAGCAGGGTAGACACAGGGAACCCAGTGTTAAGACACTCCGTTCCCTACTTTCTACCGAATACTTAAGGCTTTGCGTGTTGAGTGGAAGAACTTAACGCCGCGCTTTGCCTCGACACCAGAGCGAAATGTAAATAAATCTTTCACTTCCTCGAATAGGAATCGGACCCACAACCGTCGCGATACTGTCACACCCACGCTGCTGCGCCACGAGAGCCTCAATATATTATAAATAATTAAATAGCAATTGAATATTAATTTGTATTTTATATTAATAATAGTACTGTATACATACTCTAATGGTAGCTATTAGATTACTATTTATTAATTAAAATAGCCCAGTTACATACAAATATTATTATTTCCTTCAAAGTTATAAAAATACGCGTTCTCTGACTATGTATGTTCACAGCAACTGATTAAGAAGCAATTGAGAATATTGAACCTCAGAGAAGTCTTTATTGTCTTTATTATCTTTGTGCCCTTGGCCTCAAATTTCTTTATGCCGTCAATATTAAAACAAATGGTTCTCTTATAAAGTATGCATTATATGGTAACTTAAATAAATGAAACTTTTTTCTCATTTCCAGATACGCCAAATCTAAAAAAAGGTGTTAGTAGGCGAGCAGAATGAAAATGCGTTACACGTGTGTGGAATATTAAAGTTTGATTGTTTCAAATAATTTGTACTATTCTACAGTATTCCACATTGTAAGATAGACAAAGAAAAAGTAGTGATAAGACATTTCATTTCCCCCCTTTTTCGAGACATTGCGAAGAGATTAAACATTTTTAAAAAATAAAATGTTATGGTTTTAGCTAGCTAAAATGTTGGACATTGTACATACACCGAGCAGGTGTAGATCTGCAGGTATATTTGAAATTTCCTATGAAATTTCAATGTGAAAAGTATTTTTAAATTTCAACTACATGGACATACTGAAATATATTAAATGTTAAGAAAATGGTTTTGAATGAATAACCAGTGTAATCTTTGTACAGGAGCTAATTTTTCTTTTTCTTTTTAGCACCATCCCTGATACAGCATGTAGGAAATTAGGCAGGATCTAAATCTAGTGTTAAGATACTCCGTTCCTCACTTGCTGTATAATTCTCGAACATTGTTGAATGATGGAACCGGTGTCGCTGTAAAAGCCAATAGGGCTAACAGCATTAACCTCATGTTCAAAAAAAACTACCGAACAATAACTTATCATTAAACACCATAAGCGCTTTACAATCAATACACGAACTGTAATACGACGAATCTATCTACTATTATATCTATGCGTATTAAGTTACCCCGTTAAAATTATTATACGTACAATTAATAATTTCCGGCATGTTCGTAATACGAGAATGCCTTTGATATAACAAAATTGTATACGCGTCTATGTAGGCGTAGGTGTTCTTGTTAAAGATAATTTAAAGGCAAGTTTTAGATAAATGTCGCTTGTTGGGAGTACTACGGTAACAAATATTTACAATTTAACTGTGATTTGTTATTAAACAGACGTTAGTTAAAAATGTAAAATGGACAGTTTTTATAAAAAGACGTTTAAAAGGATTTAGATACAATTTGTTACGTCGTAAAGTGTTACAGTATTAGTCATTTTCCCATGTTTTTTTAAAGTTGTTGAGTTTTGACAAATGGTTATTGTCATTACCTGTATAATAATTGCAGCTTTTTTGTGTATATAGTATATATATATATATATATATATATATATATATATTTCTTCGCTCTAGTTTCGACGCAAAGCGTTTTGACAAATGGTTATTGTCATTACCTGTATAATAATTGCAGCTTTTTTGTGTATATAGTATGTATATATATATTTCTTCGCTCTAGTTTCGACGCAAAGCGCGGCGTTTATATATATATATATATATATATATATATATATATATATATATATATATAAACGCCGCGCTTTGCGTCGAAACTAGAGCGAAGAAATGCAAATATAAATTTAGATAAATATTTCATTTCCTCGAGTGGAAATCGAACCCACAACCGTCGCGTTACAGTCACACACTTGTGCCATTGCGCCACGATGGCCAATAATAACAATTTACCAAAATCTTAAAGGAAAATCATTACAGCGATGTATTACACTATTGTATTTCTTACGATGTATGTTACATATTAAGCTTTTGATTTAATATTAAGACTAAGAAGAGTAAATAATAAAAAATATATATCTGTTAACCATATCATATAATCAAGATATACTCATACATTAAATAACCAATACACAGCACAGCTTATATTTGCATTAAATTACAAGCAAACTTGGATACATTGAATATATTATAGCATTGAATGTAAGTCGAGTCTGAGCCCAGGGATTACAGACGTGAATGGAGTACTGAGCCACTTGAGTGCGGTCTCACATGTTGCAAGAAAAGTTAATTTTGGGTAGCTACTGTAGGAATGTTTCAGAGGTTTCAAGTTGTCGTACTTGTTTGTGTATTTGAGTATCTTCAGATTATTTTAGGTCAAAAATATTCTCTTTTTTTGTAACGTTTGAGGGTTTATTTTTTTTATTTTTTATAACCACATTGTTAGCATTTTCCTTTAAATTATATTAAGTTATACGTATTTATAAGAATTGCTACGTAGTTATAACGATTGCTTTAATATATTATTTATTATGCTTTATATGTCTTAAACATTGCATACAAATGCTACCGTGACGCAGCGTCCGAAATGATCGTGGGTTCGATAGATGAACTGTTCCATTTACCTGCTCCTGTAAGACAAAGTTCCGCCACTCAACTGTCGTATGTTTTGAATCCATTGCTATTTTGAGGAATACCTACATTGAAATGGAAAATATATATTTTAGATTAACGCTGTATGTCGCACTTAGCAGAAAAGGCAGAGAACCTGAGCACCTAGTGTTAAGAAGCTTCGGTTAAGGAACTCCCGTTTTTTACTTTGTGCCGAAGTCTGAAGGCATTGCGTGATGAATGGTTAAAATTAACGCCACGATTTTGCCTCGTTACCTGAGCGAGGAAATAAAAATATTACATACTTGAGTGTACCGAGACTACCGAGTGGGAAGGAGCACCACGGCTGTCACATTTCCAGTCGTACGCTTAGATCCCTGCGCCGCGACGGCCTATAAAAGTAATATCAGAGATTCTGAAATAAGAATTCATTTAAAATTCAGCGTTTTTAGGTAAAAATGAGAGTCGTTCAAGCAATTTTTGCGTAACTCCGAAAATTTAGATACATTTACATAATTTAAGATTCAAAGTGTCTAAATATTTGAGGATCTCCAAGTCTGCAGTTCTATTTACAGAAGTAGATGCTTACAATTCCTTGAGGACGATCTCTTGTCGGGATTTACATTCATAGCAAATAAAACCCTTGTAATGTGATGGATTTGTTAACATTTTAAATTATTGTTTTATTTTAAATTTAACAAATTATTCACATTTCCGCCAGAGCCGAACGAGCAAGCGGGAGCGCGGAACAAGCGATAGAGAGGCATGATCGGCTTAAGGCTTGACTCAAAAAGAGGGCGTGCCACCTTAATACTAGTAGCTCTAGTACTGAGTCCCTCATCGAGCCACACAATTCTTAGAAAGTATTTCTAGATATTTTGTATAAACACGAAATATCTTCACGACTTACACCACGCTATTGTTATGCTTAAATAATAATAACACAAATGTTTTAAATTTATACCCTAATGGACTCATGTTTTACAGCACGCGTGCGTTTCCCATGATTTATAAAGGTTTAATAGTATAATTAAATGTGTACGTTTAATCAAATAAATCTCGTGTAATTAGGTAACTCATACAGTGAAACGTAATCTTGCTGTGTTCTCATATAATCTAAATATATCTATAAGAAAATGTCTCTTTATTGTCCATGTCTAACCTTTTAGTGAAAAGAATAGATGTGCCAGTTCATCTTGCTTTGGTAAAAACAACTGTTCTAAATTTTGTCACCTGTCAAAATATTAAAAAATAAATATGTTAACTCTTTCATAGTCAATATGCATATTATTCGCAGCCTCGCAATAATTTAAAAAGATAAGTGCGGTGGTGAGTTCCGCCACTCAACATGCTATGTCTCTAGAAATCAGCAGAAATTGAGAAACGGAAATGGCTTAATAGGAACGTAGGTTTTAATCCCAGGTTTTCTCTGCCTACCGTGATAAGTGCGGGATTACAGTGTGAGACTATAAAAAATAAAATGAAAAGGTAAAGGATTTTTTACATTTTGTATTCCAAAATACCTAAATTACATTTGGTGTGACTTTGATGTAGTTACTCGTATGTTATTTTAAGATATTCTCATCGAAATTTTTCTTGTTTTACTTTTTTTCATTACATTTCCATATTGATTTTTTTGTCTCTTTTTACAAATAACTTTCCTTAACCCTGTATCCCATATAAACATGGTATTTAGAAGGAACTCTAGTGTTAGAACATTTATTTCCCCACATTCTAGTTTTGAGATATTATGTAATGTGTGGCGAAACTCAACACTATTTGTCTTGTTACCAGAGCAGGGAAAAAAAAAAAATCCCTGAGTAGGAATCTGACCTACAATCATCGCAATTATAGTCAGACATTGTGCTGCTGCACAATGACGGTTTTGTTCGTACAATAAAAAAATTCTACCAGTTTTAATAATCACCTACTAGTTTTAAGTTTTCAATAAATATAATATTCCTGTATAAATATTTATGGACAAATAAACGTAAGGGTTGATTATATTACTTGAATTTATATGCACACATTCATTTAAATTAATTGAGATGGCCGTTTGAGAACGGCAATATTGTCTTGTAAGTTGACGATTGGTATTTGTCTCTTTACCTATATACGAGAGGTCTCGTATAAATACCAGAGACCTTTTAAACACGCCAGTTGTTAGTTCGAATTCTATGAATTATAGATTCACAGAACCATGAAGAACCATAGAACCATAGAACCATGGTATACGTTATATATACCATAACCTATACCATATATGTTATGGTATATAATAGTTATTGTCAATTTAATTACTTTCAAGCAATAGTCAATCTTTGATATCGTGGGGGAAAAAATGTCTTAATTGGAACGGAGTGTCTTCACAATAGGTTCCCAGGTTACCTCTGCATACTCTGCTATGCAAGATACAGCGAGAGGTTAAAAAATAATAATATTTTTATAGTGCTCATAAGATTTATATGTTGGTTATTTTCATATTTCTTATCAGATGCGTTTAGTATCCCTCATACAACAGGGTAGGCAGAGGGAACCTAGAATTAAAAGTCTTCATTCTCCAATTTCTGTTGAATTTTTCGAGGCATTGCGTATTGAGTGTTGGAAGGTTGGAGGTTTTACACACCCTAGTCTCCCTGCGCCACTACAGCCTCAAATTAATATATCTTATTAGTATAACCTAATTAAGCATGAGGTTTAACAAACTCTGCTTTCACTGACTTTAAGTATAGTTCTAATTACTGTTCCACATAATTCGAGTTATTAATATTTATATTATTACCTAAGATAAATAATTATTCATAAGCAAAGATTGTAAGAGATTTGAAATGTAATTCTGTCTAAATGTTACAAATACAAAACGCAAGACAGTAAAAATGAGAAAAAATATACAACACACTTGTTTACTAAATCAAAGGCAATCCAACTTTTGTTTTTTTTTACATACGATAGTCGCTTTGGATCGTTTGTCAAATCAACAATATTATTTTTAGGTCTAAGATTATGGTTTCTTTTTCACGCTGTATTCCACATATTCTAATGCCGCCGCCAAATTTTAAAGAAATTGCATGTGGAATGGTGAAACTCAACGCCGCACTTGGGCTCGTTATCAAAGATAAAAAATGAAAGAACTAAATAAATGAAGATATTTCATTTCCTCACGTGGCAGTCAAACCCACAACCGTCGCGCTTACAATCGCACGCTTGTGCCACTACGCTACGATGTCCTCAATCGCAAAAAATAATTAAACAAAAATAGAATTCAGTTATTTAATAAACAGTATTTCAAAAATTGGTTGAAAACTGAAGTGTCGTGACACTAGGTTCCTTTTGCCTGACCACTATGAGTGAAAAAGTGTGAAATAGATTTTTTATAAATTGTTAGCTCGATTTGAATCGAATACAGTCATGACAGGTTAAGGATCCGTAGCGTCTATTCGGATTTCAGATGTATGAATTATTCCAGTCGTATTACCTACGTGAATATATTTATGATTCTCTAGACTTGGTAGAGAGCCGTCCTAGGGTTTATCTTAATACCCTAAGGATTCTATGGAGTATGATAAAAACAAAAAGATGTTATATTTAATATAAATATTAAATAAAACTCTTCTATTACAAAAATACTTGCTTAGAATCGTGTAAAAATTAGAACTTAGCGTTATTTTTATACGTTTCTAAAAAAAGTATTTTTCATCCCTAAGTGTGGAATAACACTTTGAAAATGTTAAACAAAATACGAAATTGCTTATTTTGCCTTTTAACTGTTAGCTTTACGTCATATACTGTACAAAGCGGAGAAGACAAAGGCAACCTAGTGTTAAGACACTCCGTTCCCCATTTTATATCGAATTCTGAAGACATTGCGCGCGATTCTGCATCACATCTGGCTTCTCTCTTTTTGTGGTCAAATAAAGAACTTATTAAATGAAATTACAGTATATAATTTTCAGTTCAGTTCTGTTTTATGTGTATGTCATTTCGAGCGTGCCAGTCGTACATCAATCACTTCGTAAATAACCAAACACTTTTATTGAAGAATACAAGCATTTTTGTATATGTAGATAATATTGATATACCAGCTTCTGAAGTATTTCTCAAGCTGACAGACTTTTAAAAACACTGCGGTCGTTGGGAGTATGTCGGAAAGATGTTCACCGTGGAGGGTGCTACATTGCCCACTGAACTGGATATTGAGAGTTGGATTTAAGAAAATGAATGTGTCGGTCATGTTCCATTATAATATTTGTAAATCTAACATTTTCATTTCGTCAAATATACTTAAATAAAGTTGTTATACTCCGTTATACTAAGTTATTTTTTTAACAATGTTTTTTCCATTTTTTAGTCACTTTTCAGTTCTTCTGCTCTCCTTGTTGGTTAAAAAAAATCAAATCAGCTTTACGCTGTATAACGCACTCAGCATAATAGGCTGAGGTAACCTAGTGTTAAGACACTCTCTTGCCCAACTTCCACTGAATTTTTCAAGGTATTAGTGTGTTGTGGCGGAACTCAACGGTTTTTGCCTTGGTGTCAGAGGAAAGTGAGTGGGGCTCGAACCCTTAAATGTCGCGTTACAGTCTCACCTTGTGCCCCTGGGCCACGACGACCTCTTTGAAGGTGCTTAAAATACAGCAGAGTAGTATTATGTGCTACTATTCATAATGTTCGATTATTTATATTAATTCTATTGATGGAATAAATAATGTATTTTAATTGAAATCAACCGCTTCGTTTACGCTTGTGCCACTGCGCCCCGACGGCCTCATGATGTCATTATTTGGTAATAAACCATTTACATTGTCTAAATATGTTGACGTAAAAGAAGAGTTATACGAGACCGTTGTCACTTCTTAAAATTGATTACTTTAATATTGCCGCTATATTTTTCTTTATTTCGTTTGCTCGTGACTTAGGTCTTGTACGAGATATATTTATCTTTAATCGAAGCAAATGGAAATCCTACGTTTAGGTGGATAGCTGGTAAATGCTGTTATAATCGTTTTGGAGTTTTTATCGATATCTTTTAAATTGATTGTGTGTTGAAAAGAATTATATGTTTCAGCTTAAAACAATAACTTGGGAAAGCATTTGTATTCGGTGTGATTTTATTTTACTAATTTGAATTATTAATTAGTAATCTTGTACATTTTTTCCTGTCACATATATTCTTCTTCTGTATTCTAATGATATCTATTAAGGAAACCACTGTAACTGTAACTGATATTTAGGTATTTTATTGAATTTCGAGAGGCCATGTGGCGCAAGAGAAGGAACCTGGTGTTAAGAATCTCCGTTCTCAATTTTCAGTCGAATTTTTCAGATATTGCGTGTTGAGTAGTGGAATTCAACGCCGCGCTTATTTTTTGAGCGAAAATATGAAATATTATTTATTTATTTTTTTATTTATTTTCAGAAAACAACAGCATAATAATAACTACTTATAAAAAAAACTTATACAAAAAAATACAGCCAATTATAGTTTTCTACTTATAAGTATTATCTAAGTACAGTACAGAGCTACACATAATTTAAACATATTATTAGAAAAAAAAAAGATACATATTTAAATAAAAAAATAAAACAATGCAAAGTTAAAAAGTAAAAGTAATAACATATACCAAAAAAAATAATAATAATAAGATAAAATGCCCCACTTTTGTGTGTGTGTGTTGTGTGTGTATCTCTGTTTGTGTGTGTGTGTGTGTGTATATGTGTGTGTATGTATGTGTATAGCTATATAAGCAATTATGTAGATTGAAACCGTTTAATTTGGTTTCTAAAAGAATCTGCAGATAAATGGAAGAGATCAATATGAGAATACATTTTATTGTATAATAATGGTACCCGAGAGAAAAAAGAGTTAGCCGCGTATTTAGTATGTGATGTAGGTACATAAAATAGATTAGACTGGGCTATTCTAGTTCTTTATGTAGGTACGTTGATATTTAGCCATGAAAGCAATTCGGGTGAATCAATGCTGCCTGACAGAAGGTTATAGATTATCATCAAGTCCAATAATTCACGACGATCACTTAGCGAAGTAATATGAAAGTGTTTACAACTTTCCTCATAGGTCCCAAAATTCCTATATATTTTAAAGTTCAGGTGTTTAATAAACTTTACTTGTATAGCTTCAATAGCATTTATATATTTAGCAAACTGAGGATTCCAGACACAACTACCATACTCTAATATGTTTCTTACAAGCGCAAAATAAACACTCTTTATACAATTAATGTTTTTGAAGGGTTTACATGAACGAATAACAAAACCTAAATATTTGTAAGCTTTATTCGTAATGTAATTAATATGTACATTCATTTGCAATTTGCAATCCAATAAAATCCCTAAATCACGAACCAAATGAGTTTTGTTAATTGGAGAGTTATTAATAATATAGGCATGATCGATTAAAGTTATTACTTTTAATAATTATATTACTTTTAATAATTATTGAACAATATTTAATTTCCCCGAATGGAAATCGAAACTACAACCGTCGCGCTTACCATCAAACGCTTGTCCCAAGACGACCTTACAGATAGAAATAGAGATGAGAAAGAGACCTAATGTTATTAATACCAGTAACAACAAGTTTAACCATATTGAGTAAGCATAACGTATGTAGATAAACCAAATTATGATCTCGTTCTCGCCCATGTAGAGGCATTACATGCTAGCATTATCTATGTAGGAAAAGTTTTTACCTGAGTTATACTCTACTCTAAATACCTCCATTGTCATTTTCAGTAAAGCTCATGCAAACAAGGTCGTGATGGTATGATGGTAAACATGACACAAAAAATAATATCCTTATCGAGATTTTCTTGTCTAATTTGAAAAAAAAATACATTCAGTTTCAGACAGACATTTCAGTTTTATTTAAAAAAAAACTTACAAAGAAAATAATATAATATGAATGAAAAAGAAAAATAATCGTGATAGTACAAAGCCAAATCGCCTTAACTCGCTGAACGATGATGTGGCATAAGCTTTCAGATTTAGTCCCATAGAGGTAACTTATTTTCGTGTCCATTCTTACTTGTATGTTACCGATTGCTGATAACTATTGTTGGAAGTTCTAAATTTTCCTTCAGCATGCCGAGATATAATAAGGTTGGCGAGTAGTGGCCGTTATGAAGTAAGATGTAGATAGATAGCTGCTCAGATTTGATTCTACGATTTTTCTTGCTTTTGATATTTTTTTCTCGAGTTCATAAAGCCTAACTTTAGGCAGGCCACGACTCGCCGAATGTACTATAATAATGTTGACAGCAGTTACTACCTTTTAGATTTTGCTGTAAATCTGACCCGAAGTTAATGTAGTGTAGGCAGTCAACTGGAAATTACTATCCACGCGACGATAACCTGCTTGGTGTGGGGTGTTACATAATGCGCACACTTAGGAACCTATTTTATAAGTACATCATAGTCATTTCTGACTTTAATATGGCGGGTGATGGATTCAAATCTCACTGCTGATTTGAATTTCTCGATTTTGTGAAGAATGTAATATTATTGCGGTTTGTCCTGGTCTTTGTGTGGAATGTTTTGTATTTAATTCCTCTTTATAAAAATCATTAGCGGAATCAAGATCTAAAAATGCGAAAATAAAAAACTTTTAGCGGCTTTTTTACAATAAGCATTGTTCAAAATAAAAAAGTTCTTATGACAATTTTAAACTAATTTATAATTGTTAAGACGTTTAAAAGTTTCTAGTGTAATATTTGAAGTTAATATTTTTTTTGGTAAATACACAATGACCCCAGAATTCGGCAGAAAGTGGGGAATGGTGTGTCTTAACACTAGGTTCTTCTGCCAATCCTGCTATATGCGGGATGCAGCGTGAAGCTGATTGTTTTTTTTTTGATTCGATAAATTACCATTGATGTATTTCATACCAAATATATATATATATATATATATATATATATGACGACGGGGCGTTTTTCATATCATAAAAAATTTAACGCTTCCTGCTAGAATTCGATCCCGCACCTCTTGGAGACTGACTAACCCAAGGAAGGCATTTACAGATTTCGCGTAATATATATAATTTTACGAGTATATACGTTATTTTCTTTCATGTATTCAGATTCACGTCACAGTTTCAATACCAGTGTTTTCTCAAGCGACTCTTGAACATCCGATTAGTAGACCGTATGTACGTGGACTGTAAAAATAAATAAATATATTTACTATTCGAATATATATTCGTTTTATAACTGCTATTGCCCGTGATATTGCATACAAAGAGATATTAAAAAAATATTTTTTAACATATATCCACAGCAGTTGCTAAGCCTAAGACTATTTGCGTAATTGAGATATATACTATCAAACGGAATAAAATATCTTTTTATCTTTCACGCTGTATCTTGAAAATAGCAGGGTAAGCAGATGGAACCTGGTAACCTAATGTTAGGATACCGTTTCATGAAGACTTCCGTTCTTCAGTTTCAGATTTCTGTAAGAAAAGGAGGTTATCAATTTGACTGTATATATATATTTTATGTTTACCTCATAACTTTTGACTGGATGAACCAATCTTTTTTTCATTTGAAAGGTAGTAAATCAGCTTTTAGTTAATTCTGGAGGCATTGCGTGGCAGAAGTCAACGCCGCACTTCCCCTCGACACCAGAGCAAAGAAATGGAAATATAAGCGAAAATAAATATTTAATATAATAATATAATAAAATAAAAAGAATGAGTTCAACAGGAAGGGCTATTACTTCTAAAATAGACCTTTTATTCAACATCTACATTAAAGTTTGTTAGAAAACATGCCAAACACAACATTGTTGTGTGTGCGTATTGACGAGGTCATGTTTATCGACTATTTTATTCGCGCAGAGATAAAAGACTGCTCTTATCGAGATGTTTGTTCTGACGTGGACATCTGTTCTGGATGATTTTAGATTATACTGCTTATGTGATCTCTTGGAACTAGTAAGCTTTGAAAATTATATGATAAACATAGAGTATTACGGCGTTTAGTTCCGATAGTGTTAGGACCGAGCATGGAGAACGGAGTGTTTTAACATTAGGTTCTATTTACTTACCTTACTATATAATTTAAGTTTAAGCGGGCAAAGCCGCGACGGGGTTGCTTGTATTACTACATAATATATGATATTTGAACCATAGAATATAATTGAAGATATAAAAAAATATCTGAGCCAGGGGAGGCTCTTATTAATTTCAAAGCACGTTCCTGACATGTTTTAGACCTGACAAGTATTGAAAACTTTTCCTTAATTCGACATTGAATATTATTCACACACAACACCATACATATAATATCACATTAAGAATTATGTGAAAATATTTTTCGATATCTTTGATATTTTGTTTATTTCTTTCAAAGGATTCTGTTTTGGTATGGAAATGGAATATAATTTTATGACACAACAATTTTTCCTAAATATTTGTATATAAAATATCTAAGTATATCAAATATCTGTATAGGATCACCCTGGCACTGATATTGTAAGGTACGTATGGGAGAGTCACGTCACCAGCAATGGCTACACGCGTCTGCAGACTCGACCCGATTATTGTCACCCTCTAATTAGCGACATTTTGCAACTGCGTTTCGCATTAGGTAAAGCCAGGTTCCGTACTCGCTTTCCTGGAACTTACACGTTTGCTATGGCACATATCATCGGTAAATATAGCAAGTTAACAGTAAGTAACTAGCCAAATAAATAGATGGTAGATCGAAATAATACAGTTACTCAAAATTCGTATTTTATAAGATAACTTTATACTATTTTACTGAATATCATATGGGAAAGATCTTAATCTTAAGATAATAAAATCTTACGGGAAAACTAGCGGCTAACTCAGCCGGGCACCTATTACGAGATTGCGCAAACAGAAGTTAATATTCAAAGAGCTTAATTCAATATAAATCAAACTGTAATCTTGTAAGTATTAAATTCAGGCGTATTATGAAGTTACTTTGTATATGCTATGGATCTAAAAATCGATTTTAATGAATTATTTATTTCAGCTTCTTATTGTATCCTGCACATAGAAGGATAGACAGAGGGAACCCGGGAACCTAGTGTTACGACATTCTTTCCCATTTCTTTCTCTACTTTCGCCGAATTCTGAAGGCGTTGCGTGTTTAGTGGAATGCGACGTCGCGTTTTGCCTCTACAGCAGATCTAAGAAATGAAAACATTTATGATTTCATTTTCTCAACTGGCTGGCAACGCACCAGTAGCTCCTAGGTGTTACGCGGTGTCGTGGGCGGCGGTGATCACTTACTATCAGGTGACCCGTACGCTTGTTTGCCATGCTTTTTCCATAAAAAAAAACATAAATTCTTAAGACACTCCGTTCTCAATTTTCCGCCGAATTTTTGAGGCATTGCGTGTTGAGTTGCGGAACTGAACGCCGGGCTTTATTTTTTTTATCAGAGCGGAGATATGAAAATAATAAATAATAATTTAAGCATAACTATAGGCTCATTTGGAGGATGTTACTTTACATTTATAGTTCCACTGCGCCTTCATTCATTCATATATTTTAATGAAAAATTACATTGCTTTTATTGATCCTAGCTTTATCATACCAATCAGGTCTTATTCTCGCGGTACACCGTTAATGGCCTATTATTCTTCTCTCAAATGAAGGAGACTACTGGCCACCAGCAGTGAGATACGGCTCAGCTTACTTTGTAATAAAACGGCCATAAAGAAAGATTAAGTCGCATAGCATTGCAGAGAACATAACAGCAACAAAAAATCAGTTCAGTAAACAAGTATACTCGTATAAGACGGCAAAGCAAAAAAAATAAGTGAATGTATCAATCGATCCATGATTGATCTTTGAATATAATTATTAAAAGTTCATATTCATAGGAACCCTTGAGTCTACTCAAGGGTTCCTTTCTACTCAATACTTAGCAATATTAATAGCATTGCAAATTGCATTAGAGTGGTTCTGGACTACCAGCGCATAGCCAAAGCATAAAATAAATAAATAAATCAGCTTAACGTTGTATCCTGCACACAACAGGGTAGGCAGAGGGAACCTAGTGTTAAGACACTCCTTTCCCCACTTTCTGCCGAATTCTGGAGGCATTGCGTGTTGAGTGGCAGAACTCAACGCCGCGTTTTGCCTCGACGCCAGAGCGAAGAAATGGAAATATAAATGTAAATAAATATTTCACTACCTCGACTGGGGATCGAACCTACAACCGTCGCGTTACAATCATAACCTTGTGCCGCTGCAGCCCCGACGGCCTCATTTTTGTTTATAAAAATCGGAATTAGCAGTTTTAAAGCTAAAAGCACTTTGCCAAGATGAGGTAGGGATATTTTTGGTGGGGGGTTATTTAATTTTCTTTATGTAACGAACGCCTTATAGTGGTCTCTGGACATGAGTAGTGTCTACCCCTAAATTAGCCAAATTTGTAGATATGATACCTATTGTATATTTATAATACTAAATATAGAAATATATCAAAGACTTTATTTTAAAATGTTTAATAATCACTAAAATAGAGACACTTCATAACTGTTTTTTTATGCAAATAAAACCGAAATTTCTTGAAGATAGTCCACATGAAACAGTGAATGATGTTAAGCCTCATTCTTTTTCTTCGTATTTAGTTTAGGAAAACTATGTTATATAAAAACTCTGAGTGCCTAATTTACTGTTTGCGTTATTTCTAAATAACTTTTGTTAAATTATATTAAAAAAAATTGAGGCCAGTCGTGGCGCAGGAAAACAAAGTGAGACTGTAAATGCGATATTCGATCCTCACCCGAGGGTATGAAATATTTTTTTGAATTTATATTTCCATTTCTTAGCTCCGGTGTCGAGCCTCTGGCCTCCAAAATTCAGCGTAAAGTAGGGAACGGAGTGTTTTAGACTAGGTTCCCTCTGCTTGTGCTGCCCTGCTGTGTGCGGGATGCAGCGTGAAGCCGATTTTCATATTAAAATTAACTTAAATTCATATTTAAAAAAATATACAAATAATTTTAATAATAGAAATAAATCTACTCTGAGGCGGTTTTATTAGCTAATTATTACAATACAATAAAATAAAGAATAGTTTGGGAGCTTAATAATTATAAGAAAATGTAAGGAAAATAAGTTTTAATAAATTAATTTTCTTTATAAATTTGCCAAGCCACATTTCAATTTCAGGACGAATATTCCATTTTACTGGTCTCACCGCAACAGATTAAAATTGTATATTGATCTATTTAAAAATATAATAACAAGTAGTCTGTATACTGGGTAGAAATCTATATTAATATACAGGTTGGAATTGAACGCACCACTGTAAATGAAACCACAGTTTTAACTACTCTATAAAAGCCTAATATAATTCAGAAAAAAAGTAATTCTCAAAAATGAAAAAGTTATTTTTTCAAACAAAATAAATAATAAAATAATCGTTTTAAAAAAAACGCCATTTGTAAAGTGTAATATTATGACTCACACACTTACCTGTCAAAGCGGCAACGTCGCACACGCTTCATTCAAGAAATCGAGTCGCTGCAACTAGCGTAGGTATGTAGGCGGCGAGCCGATGTTAAATCAACGCGACACTTAGGAATACACTTTACACACACTTTTATAGAATTTTTTCTATCAAGTTTTCAAATTTTCGAAGTGTCCCCCTTGCTTATTAATACATAAATTGCATCTGCGTGGCAAATTATTTCTTACTTTACTCAGTAGATCCCCCTGCGCGGCTAAGTCTTTAATTTTATCAAAAGCACTCATAATTATTTGCCGGAGCTCGTCTTCTGTATGGACTTCTGACGCATAAACTTCATTTTTTACTTGCCCCCACAAAAAAAATCAAGCGGCGTGAGGTCTGGGGAACGGGCAGGTCACTGCCGAGGTTCATACTTTCCGATCCATTGTTCTCCAAATATGCTCGCGAGCGTGTTTCTAGCAAGCATTCCAGAGTGTGCGGGTGCTCCATCTAACTGAAACCACATTTTACGATATA
>DWGR01001249.1:0-16888 GCA_018247715.1 Heliconius burneyi
GAAATAGTTTCATCACTTCTTCTTTAACATGTGAGTCACGTAAAAAGTACTTGTCGGGTTTAAATTAAATTTTCGTATTTCTACTTTACCTTTCAAGTGCGTAAGCTTTTTGGTTTTTTCGTAACATGTAATAATGTGATGTGGGACAGTCATAGTGCAGACGCACAAGGGTGTGACTATAACGCGACGGTTGTGGGTTCGATCCCTACTCGAGGAAGTGAAATATTTATTTACGCTTGTTTCATTACCATTTCATTTACTTTTTACAGTTCTACCACTCAACACGCAATGTCTCCAGAATTCGGCAGAAAGTGGGGAACGGAGAGTCTCAACACTAGGTTTTCTCTGCCTACCCTGCTGTGTGCGGGATACAGCGTGAAAATGATAATATAATAATGTATTTATAACCTTTTTCTTTTCTTTCACCACTATAGTGGTCTTTTTTCTTTCACCACTATAGTGCCTAGCTAGTTTTACTTACGAAGGAAAATAAATAGAACTTAGAAAAAATCCAAGAAAACAATTTTCTCGGATTACTTGTATCTTGCATAAATCAGAGCAGGCAGAAAGAGTGTTACGGCACTTTTATTCTCCACTTTCCGGCTACTTTCTTTGATATTCAGTGTTGACTGGCTGAATTTCTTAATGTCGCTTATTGTTTCGTTACCAGAGCAAGGAATTCCGAGTGAGAATTGAATCCAGAACTGCAATGAATTCAAAGTGCACTGAGCAAGCCTTGCATTAAATTTATTATATTAACAGAGAGTAAGTAAAAATATTTATATTTTAAATTTCAAATAATATTTTTAAAAGTTAGCACTCAATAACTCTATATGAGCCGTCCAATTAATTAGTAAAATAAATTTTGAAATACCCCACTTACCAGTCGAGTTGTAGATTGATTGACATTAAGATTTTCTCCATCAACTGGTGAGGCAATTTGTGGGTTTCTTTCCTTGTCCATATTCTTCCTATGGACGAGGTCTTAATAAAGATAAGAAAAGAAAAAAGATACATATTGTTACTATGGAAATATACAAATTATCTAATTATCATTATTAACATTACAATTAATGATTTTAATTTAGACCACATAAGGTTATTTTATATTATAAGTAACTAAAAATATAGTTCGCTCAATGGTAACAATATTCTCAGTATTGCTTTACCAATATGTATTTGATTTAAACCTATTGCTAATTAAACATTCGTTGACCGTACTCACTTCAAATTTTCCAGAGATTGTTTAAATATTTTTTTTAAATTTCCAGGTCATGTTGTTGATGGTCATATTTAGAATTGGAAATTTAAGATGTTTATATTTACCAATAAATATAACAGTGAAAATCTTCCAAACTCAATTCTGTATAATGTGGTACAGAATACAGTAAAAGAGAAAATCATAGTGGCATTTTCTATGATTTTCTCTTTTTGTGCAACCTCCTGGGTTTAGCCACCTGGCGCTTAGGCACTCCATTCGCCACTTTCCACCTAATTTATGAGACATTGCGGCGTTACGTTTTTAGTGACATAACTTAACGCCGTGACTTGATAGCCCATAGCAAGGAATGGAAAATAATGATTGTATTAGTTTATATATGCATTACTCTACGTTAGTGAAATAAAGCATAGCGGAAATTTGAGGACTATTGAGTTCACCCTCTGATTATGCTGCTATATTATACAGAAAACAGCGTGGAACTATAATCAGAAACAAAATGTTAATAAAAAACATATTATAGAAAAATAATGTTTAAAATGTATGAAATTACAAGTTCGCTTTACATCAGCGATCACTAGAGTACATTTACATATTTGCATGGTATAAAATTACAGCGTCGACGTAGAATTGTTTAAAATTTTAATATTCTTGATATAATGACATTATTTTTAGTATTTTCAGACCGTTGCAGCAGTGGGGCATGAGGGTGCGAATACAACGTGATAGTTGTGGGTTCGATCCTCACTAGAGGAAATTAATTATTATTTATTAATATATTCATTTCGCCCTGGCATAAAGTCAAAAGTTCAACGTCCAGTTCCACCACTGAACGCCTCAAAAAATTCGGCTGAAAGTGGGGAACGGGGTGTCTTAACGCTAGGTTCCCTCTACCTAACCTGCTGTGAGCGGGATACAGCGTGAAGCTGATTATTTTCGTTGTATATAACAAACTTAAGTACAAGAATAGTGAAAAATGTATACAATTTTTTACTTTCATATTTCTGCTTCAATATAAATAAAATTAGTACTGCTGGACGGCTGGAAACTTGGGATATTTTTTTATTTATTATAATAAATAAAAAAAAAGATAATTTTATAAGTAGTATTCAATCCTGGCTTTTTACATTTTGTATTTTCTTTTAAACGCCATTTTTGAACTAGTCTAGATGCTAAATGATAATTTTAACTATTATAGATACTAGGTATTTAATTATTATACGAGAAATATTCTAAATGTTTTGAATATGAGATGAATTAGGTTGACAAATTGCCTTACGTTTTTGTATTCAATGGTTTTTTTTTTATTTCTGTGAAATATTTATATTTTTTATCTTTAGAATGTTTTTCTTTATTTGTGTTGTAGGCACCGTAAAGAAATATTAGAGGTAAAGCTGTTAGAAATTCGTAACTGTACTTTATTTTAGACAATGGATGCATACGCTCGCATACTTAAGTCTGTAAACTTTTATAAGTTATGCTTCTCGTTGACCCAAAAGCCTGTAGTTCGTACGGAACCATCGGAGGACGACTGTAGTTAACAGTAGACCGGGTTTTATTTTATATAACACTTAATAAATCGATTGTAGATAAGACATATAAGACAACGTACGGCGTTGAATTCCATTATTTAAAGCCTATAACAGAGTGTCTTAACACTAGATTATGATTGCTTTCCCTGCTGTATATGTTACATTATAAAGTGTTAAAATAAAAACCCAACTAAGAACTATAAATATTTTTAATATATTTAGAATCTTTCAAAGTATAAGTAAAATAAAATAGCTTAAAGCTGTATCCCGCACACAGGAGGAAAGGCAGAGGGAACCTAGTGTTAAGACACTCCATTCCCCACTTTCTGCCGAATTCTGGAGGTATTGCGTGTTGAGTAGCAGAACTCAATTCCGAGCTTTGCCTCTACACCAGATCGAAGAAATGGAAATATAAACGTAAATAAATATTTCACTTCCTCGAGTTAGGATTAAACCCGCAACCTTTGCGTTACATCACACCTTTGTGCCGCTGCGCCATGACGGCCTCTATATTAAGCATTATTATAATAATGAAAGATCAAATCGAATATTATTAGAATATATAAAGCTTTACCTAAATAATAACAATCTGCGGTAAATTTCTTAAATATTGAATTCCATTTACATTATTATTTGTAATCTGGTCAAATTTCGCCCGATATCGTATTGATGAGACATCAAAACCGAACGAACCCTCTTGACAGCAAACAGCTTAATATTCATTACACATTAAATATTTATTAGATTATTATCTTTTATAGCGGACTTGGGTGCAATTGACCTTTTGTAGTGAATGTCCAATGTAATCTTACTCTACTATATCATCAGATATACTCGTATGTATAAACGACTGCCCGCTGGAGACTGAAGTTTGACATGTTTTGGATGTCCTTGGAAAGTAAATCAAACTACAAGAAATTTCTGCGGGGACCGGAAAATGGGATTTTACATTTTTATAGCAATTTGTTTAAATTTTTATACTAAAGTATATTTTATTGCAATATTAAAAAGAAAAAATCCGCTTCACGCTGTATCCCGCACACAGCAGGCGTAGGCAGAGGGAACCTAGTATTAAGACACTTTGTTCCCCACTTTTAGCCGAATTCTGGAAACATTGCGTGGTGAGTATCAGAATTCAACGCCGCGCTCCGCTTCGATAGCAGATCGAAGATATGGAACGATAGATTTAAATAAATATTTCATCTTCTTGAGTGGAGATCGAACCAACAACCGTCGCGTTACAGTCACACAGCTACAATATAGTTACAATATAGTTTTTTAATAGTACAATATTTATGAAGTAGACTTTGGCTCTCCTTTGGTGCATTATCCCTAGCTCTATACAACTCTAGAACTCAATTTTCACAAGCAGAATAGCGAAACCCCAAAACGCTACAATCTCTAAATACCTGTTTTGCCTTATCACTTTAAGGGACATTTCTCCGGTATTATTAATTCTGCGTACTCGCAGGCCATCCAGGGGCTCTTCCAGACTCCCTTTGCTTCATAAATCTTATTAACCATTCGTTCTTCACTCATTCTCTACTTCACTATATTATCTTTTAAATACCATAATAGGCACGTGACGATAAAAAAGTACAATGATTTAGGCTATCGTGGCATAGAAACAAAACATCTTATCATATTGATGACATTTTTTAATTTATTCAAGGTATTATTATATTTAAATTATTTTCATTTTCCTCTAATAGACCAGTCGCGGAGTTTCGTTACACCACTCCACACACTGTCTCAAAGAGTAGAGTCGTGTCAGGAACAGAGTGTTAGAATTAGGTTCTCTCTACCTATCCATGTGGAGAAAAGCGTGAAACATACATACATTAAAAACTATTATAAAAATGACGTACTGTCCCAAATGAACATTGAGTCATACTTAACAAAATTAACTTTATAAGCCGCGCTCACGGACTAATAAATTTTAATGAGCTAATTACAAAAGGATCTGAAAGTAATAATAGTATTTTAAATTAACTATTAATTGGCATTTTGTCAATATTATAGACCCGAATCATTTCAGAAATAAGTCTTTACTAAATTCGTTCCCTATTTTCTTCATATACCCTACATGAATATTTTTTTCGAACTTAAGGTTAATGCTGTCAGCCTTTTTGGCTTTTACAGCAACTCCAGTTGGGTAGAGAAGAGGGTACTCTGCCCCTGAAGAAATACAAGCACTAAGTGGCTGCCTGTGAGGAAGTCGACAACTGTAAGGGTGCCCCCTGCGGGACTATAACCTCGATTCTCTCACACCTGTAGGGTTGGCTGGAAGAAATCTCTCATAGGAATAAATTCACCTAAGCTGTAAATATTCTGGAATATATAAATCTTTGTTACAAATTTCAAAAAAGAGTATAAATATATAACATAAATCTCTAGATAAAAAAAATCCTATCAATGTAGAATAGACAACGTTTATATAACACATTTCAACTGCACGACTATCGAAGATGGCGTCGATTCTTTCTTATAAAGTTCTTTAAAACCGTCCGACATATTCGATTTAGAGAGAGAGTCACTTTCTCAAAAGGTTAGATTTGTCGACAAAATTCACCGAGAAACAGAACGGTTATAATACTTTTAAACTCAAACTTTCAATATGTCTTTGTTCATGGAACATTGTTCTGTAGTAGCAGAAAGATAAAATAACTTTTTTATGCTATCTATACTTACGAAGCTTAAAATTCTATATTATATAAAGATAGTTGCAAATTTAATTCATTTATTTATATCAGAGGTCACTCTGTCCTCCTTTTTAGGGTTCCGTATCCAAGGGGTAAGACGGGACCCTATTACCAAGACTCCGCTGTCTATCTGTTATTCTTTCACCATACTGAATATCATGGTCTTTAACAGTTAGACTAGCTTAGATCTTCGAAAATGATATATTTCTGTGACTTCTATAACAAAAAACAATATACATAAATATTTAAAGGCACTATCACACAAGAGACGTGATATTTTTAAAATAATGTAAATACAAAATAAGTATTATCTGATCATTCGGATCATGGACACCAAGATTGTTTTACTAAAAAAAAAAATATTTTTTGTGATTTCTATTTTTTTTTGTTAGCACATGCTATATCCCTCATTTAAGAGGTAGAGGAAATGTGTTCATGAACGAACTGATCGCTCTGGAAACAAGGCATAGCGTGACGTTGAGTTCCACCTTTCAACTCGCTATGGTAAATAGAGACCGAGTCGTTAATCTCTCCTACTTTGGTATGCCAAAACGATAAATTCGTTTTTTTACCATCATTTAAAATTTAAATTGAATTCACATTTTCTTATACACGGTATACCTTTAACCGACTTCGTTTCAGAGACCAATAGTGAATACGAAACTCGTTCAGTAATTCATTTTACAGCTACAATTTCCTTTGCGGCTGTAAATCGCGGCAGCGAAAGTGTGTTATCGAACGTGACTGATTCCGAACATGGGAATGCTTTTCTTATCAAACTCCATTGTTAGCACGCCATTACAATTTATTATATACTTATTTTCCTTTTCGAGGGCGCATGAAGCTCTTAGTTTTCATGTTGTAGCAAAATGTTATATCTTTATCTATATAAGACTTATATCTGAGAAGCGATATAAGCTATCGTATAGAAATATATAAAGGTTTATTGAATGAGGTCTCAAGGCACTGTCTTCGTCATATTACTTCTGATTTTTATGTCGCTCTAAAATTTGATCAACATTTGTAACTACTAATAAAAACAAATAAAATTAATAAAAATAAATAAGCTTCACGCTATATCCCGCACACATCAGGGTAGGCAGAGGGAACCTAGTATTAAGACATTCCGTTCCCTACTTTCTGCCGGATTCGTCGCGCTTTGCCTCGATACCAGAGCGAAGAAATGGAAATACAAACGTAAAAAAATATTTCATTTCCTCGAGTGGGATTCGAACCCACAACCGTCAGGTTACAGTCACACCCTTGTACTGCTGCGCCAAGACGGCCTCAATAAAAAAATAATAAAGTTTAATCTGTTAACATATTATAAACAAAGCGTTTTACAAGAACAACCAAGTATCAAATTTCGAAACCTTCCATTCTAAGAAGCTATGAAGAAAATCCCAAAATGGAATCCACAATATGCCACAAGAAAATATATATACTCCGAAACGCGGCCAAGTAAATACGGATGTGGGTATGTTTGTAAAGAACTCAGCGGACCTGAGTGTGGTACAATCAGACGTATGCATTATGCATGAAACCATCCTGAGGCGACATATGCTTAGAAAGTTCCCGTAGATTATTAATATTTGTACGGCGGCATTAAGCTCGCGAACTGCTGAGGTGCGCTGGCATGAAATTTTGATTAGGAAAAGTTTGGGTAATGAATTTGAGTTGTTTACTTGTTACTATTTCGTCTCTTGATATAGCAGTGGGTTGAGTTGTGGCGTCATTGAAGTTGAGAATTGAAGTTTTACTTTGTTTTCAACGGTAATGCTGTGAATGGTATACAAATAACTAGCTTGACCCGAATTATGTGTACCTGTGTGCTATTATTAAATAACTTACAGTAATAAAAAAAAAATAAGAAATAGGGAAAAAAATAATTTTTAACTATAGGCCGCCCTCAAATTTATTGAAACTTTTTCCTCTCCGGGAAATATATTTTTTTTATTTCCTCACCTTGCTAACAAGACAAACGCGTTGAGTTGCAATATTCAATACACAATGTTTTGAATGTTGGACGGAAAGTGAAGAACAGAATGTAATTAATAGTAAGTTCCCTCTGTCAACCCGGCGAGATACAGCGTGAAAGCGAATGAAAAAGTACAGATTGTGACGTTGAGCTTCGATATTGCAGAATATCTCTATAATGCACGTTAATTGCTGAAAGTCATTGAAGCCATTGATGCCACCATAAGGTTGGCATCAATGGCTTACACCTTTAGATTTTATAATCTACCATTTATTTTTGTCTTTCAGTCAGCCTTTACTTTTGAATTAACGAAGCTGATGATGTCAGTTATTTTAAAGTCTGTATGCTTGTATAATAATATTAATTATATTTCATAAAATACCTTCAACCGCAATCTGTCGCACGATAATTGTGCATGGACGATTGCACGAATTCGGGGCAATTGCGCAAAAAAAGCAACTGTTTTATTCAATTTATTATTATTTTAACTTGTTTGATTGTAAAATTTTCACAAATTGAGTAAAGAGTAAAACTCCTTTTTTTTAAGTATAAGTAACGTGTTGTTTTTACAAGAAGAAAAAACCAAATTTCAAAACTGTAGGTTAAGTAATAAAATAGTTAAATCAGCTTCACGCTGTATACCACACACAGCAGGGTAGGCAGAAGGAACCCAGTGTTAAGACACTCCGTTCCCCACTTGAAGCATGTTAAATGGCAGAACGGTACGCCTGTATGTATTTCATGCGCTTTACCTCGACACCAGAGCAAAGAAATGGAAATATAAACGTAAATGAATATTTCACTTCCTCGAGTGGGGATTGAACCCACAACCGTCGCGTTATAGTCACACGCTTGTACCACGGCGCCACGACGGCAGTACGTTTAGTCCTTTTTTTACTCGTTTTATCTTTCGACTGCGTTGATTTAGAAGCTTGATTTACCAGATGTCTTAGGGGCCAAAGACCTGAATATTTAATAAACTTCGGTTTGATACTCAGACAGACAGACAGTCAACCATATCCTATAAGAGTTCTTATCTTTTGAGATAAAGAACCTAAAACATATAAAAATGAAAAAAAAAATAGTACAAAATTTAATATGTTTTTATGTTTTGAACAAAATTCCCATTCTTTTCTTCTGATCTTAACTAAACAATGTGCATGTATATAAATAAATGCATAGACATATATGTATATTCTCATTTGCATCTAAAATATATTTTAAATTATTAGTGTTTGCAATTTCCCAGAGCATGTCGCATTAGAACTTAGTTCCCAAAACGTTATTTAACTTTATCATGACAATATGACTCTCTAAATTTCCGTGTCAACAATCGTTATGCATATATCCTCTATAAGCCTGTGTGTTTTATATTTTCAAATGCGAAAATATAAAACACACAGGTATAAATTTTAAATTATAGGAGTTATTTTTTGTTTTATGCTGTATCCCGTACAAAGTAGGTAGGCAGATGGAACTTGTCAACTTGTGTTAAGAAAGTCTGTTCTCCAATTTCTCCCATATAAGGACTTTAATATATTTAAAATATGGCGCTCTAGAAAACGCAACAGTTGTGGGCTCTATGCCCACTTGTGGAAATAAATAAGTTACAATCTCCGCTCTGGTTACGTTAGGCACGGCGTTAAGTTCCACCAGCTAATATGGCCAAGGGGGAAAATGAAGAATGACTGTACATCGATTTTAAAAAATCTTATTAGATGTGCTTGTAATCAAAAAGAACATGGAAAGTTTTTATCTATCCATTACAATTAAAATTGAAAGTATAAAAACAAAATTGCGCGACTTGTCACGTGTTGAAATAAATAAACAAAACCTTGTAAAAATAAATTCTAATTATTTTATAATAAAATATGTGCACATTATAGAAACACCAAATACTCCATAAAAGATTAATTCCAGAAAAACAAGACAAAACGGACACGTATAACACATGTGTAACTCTACAGATATCTAGAAATGGAAGCTTCCACCGGCCTCGGCAGTCCATTACCATCCTCGAGCGGCAATCGGGCGGAAAGCCCCTAATACTATTGAATTAATTAAAACTAGCAGGTACGATACGATATGCAAAATGTGTTTGAGCTGAGCAAGTGTTTTAAGTTCGATCCGTGGTTTATTTGGAAAACGCTATAAATATTCAATTGCGAAGATTCTTTTAGAGTTTTGTACGACGATTGTGCTGTCCGAGATTATAGATAAGTGCCTTTTACGGCTGTATTGTTAGAATTCGGAGTATTGTTGAGAATATTCTTTTTGTCAATGGATAGTGTAGTAAGTGTTAAATAATATTGAAGATTTCAAATGTTAATTTCTTTAATATAAATCTAAATATAAGTACTAAGTTTATCTAAAATATTTAAAAATTAAAACATAGCGGGATTGGAACACGCGCCTTGGAAATTAGACGTCTCTCAAGAGGCGTGTGATCATACTCCTTGAAATGAACCTTGAAACCTAATTTTAAGACACTCAGTTCCCATTAAAACAATTCCGTTCCCCTCTTTTCGCCGAACTCTGGAGACATTGTGTGTTGAATGTCGGAAATCAACCCTGCGCCTTCTCTCGTCACCAGAGGGAGAAGATTAAAATTTTAAATATTTCTTTTCCTCGTAGGTAGTAGGAATCGAATCCACTAAAGCATATCCGGACCCTTCATTGGTAAAGATTGTGATCAACTTGAACATTCAGTTTATTAGAGCTTGAATAAAGGTAAGCTGGCAGAGTAGTAAGTAGGAGGGCCAAGCAAACAATCTGAGGTTACCTTCGAACGTCGATTTGTTTGAAAATTAGCCTTTGGCACTCCAAGGATCCTATTTGAATGAAATGCTCTGGAATTTAATGTTTTGTGGGTAGTAATGACTATTTAGCTATCGAAGAGGGATATTTTTCTGTAATCGAAAAGAATTTATATAAACATGATGAATAAAACTGAGAAAAAACAAATTATAAGAAACAACTTGAGACGATCGAAGACTAAACAAATCAATGAATTCCAAAAACTAGCAGTCGCCAGTCATTGACTCACACAAAATGCTAAAGTTCTTTAATAATAACATTTTATATTAAAAAATATCACATTCTATTCAATATACTGAATAATTGTTACTAATATTTTTATCTACATTCTATACAATGTAGAGTGTAAAAATATTTCTAAGTTTTTGGAAAATTAATCGAGACAAAGCGTGGCGAGTTCCGTTCCTTCCAGAATTCATCGGAAAGTGAGGAAATATTTTTTCTATGTAACCCACCTGCTCTCAGAGATACCTAGTTCAACTCTGAGATCGATCTTGAAATGGCGTTTCTATTGAAATTATAATCCTGTGACTGAGAACTACATCTGAAGATCGATTTCAAATTTGAAAACGATTTAAGTATAGTCTTTAAAACGTGTCTGTGCAATGCATAAACCTGTTAGTTACTTTTTTTGACTCATTCATCCACGAGGGCAAAGCCGCATATCACCATAAATGGAATATGAAATCTTTACTTGTACCAAAATTTTTCATATTTCGATATAACAGTCCCTATTAGATAGATCTAATAATTCTAACAACGCAATAAAATAGGCCTAATAGTCGATAATAATTCCTCTCTTCAGCTTAGAAGATTGACCGGCGAAGAATTCACACTAAATTGCCTGAGGCGACGTTAAACGGTGGTTTAGAGCCTTAACCGAGCTCGAAAAGCCGTTAAGAGATGTTTATTTGTGCTACGTGACCGACCGGACATTATTTTTGTTCTGTGAATTTATTTCCGGAATCTAGTGATAGATCTGGCTGGTCGGCTATGAGCTGAGGAGCAATTTGCTGTATCTAACACGTACTTCTGTTGCACTGTATGAATGTTCTTAAGCGTTTCTAGTAATATTTACTTTCTCGTTTTTTTTTTTCTTTCTTTAGGGTTCCGTACCTCAAAAAGTGAAAACTGGAACTCCTATCACTTTGGATCTCTTTTTTGTTGGTCAAGACCATTTATCTCCATTATTGCGAGTAGATAGATACTAGATACGAAGGTGAAATTAATATCGAATAGAAAAGTCTCTTGAAGCATACGATAAATCAAGCTTCTAAGTCAACGCAATCAAACGATTCGAGCACTTATGCAGGGTTGTTGCTACATTTTGTATGATATTCGCGTAATAAAATCCTATAGGGTACTTCCCGTAGGCTTATGATTATGAAATTTGGCACAAAGTGAAAATTTACATTTGTATTATAGAGGAAAAAATCAGAAAAGTGATAATTTATAGGCGTTTTTTATAAAAAGTCATCACAGACTCATAATTTTGTCGCTATCTTAAGTTTGTCGTCGTCGTCGTCGTTGTGTATTACTCGTTGGCCAACAATCCTGAAATTGTTATGAAACCCTCTGTGAGCGAGTCCTACTCGCCATTGCTCGGTTTTGTAAATTTAGACTAATATTTTATTCTTTCTATTACAAAAAAAATAGGCACAAAGAAGGGACACAAAGTATGATTACAGTCACACTACAGTAAACGACTGGTTGTTGGTTCGATTCGCACTTGAAGAGATGAAATATTTATTTAAATTTATATTTCCATTTGTTCGCTCTATAACCTAAGCAAAAGCGCGGCGTTGAGTTCCGTCACTCAATGCGCAATCAAAATCAGGAGGAAAGTAAGGAACGTACGCGAATGTGTGCGTACGGTAACACTAACCTCTGCCTACCCGCCTACCCTGTGTGCGGGATGCAGCGTGAAGTATAAAGATTATTGAATCAGACTGAGATAGGACCGAGGTCGGACTGTGACTATTTAGTGTGTGTGAATCCTGCTGAAATGTTAAACAAATAATAAATACATATAATAAAAAAAAACGTATACTATTTTACAAAATATTAGCCTTAAATACCATAGCTGATATAAAATAAAAAAATAAACCTATAAATATACTGGATTTTAAAGGAAAATCTCAAAAGACTTTACTAACAAGTCCTACGGATGTGCGCTTCAGCTTACTATCAAACACACCAATATTCTTGGATATCTGAAACACGAACAAATTTCACGGTATCCAAAGAAATCCTTGAGTTTAACAGGTGTTTCACTCTTTGGAAGTTTTTATCATGATTTTTATAAAACTTTCACTTTGAGATACTTAGAAATTGAATGGATAATATTACTTAAGCCACATAGAAAAATATTCGGTTTTCTGAATTCTGACACCCATTCACTTTTGGACTTTATGATCATTTCCATTATATATCCGATATTCAGAGCCGAAAATCTAGACCGGACACATAAAAATAAATTGAAAAGGTATTATAATCAATATTCCAAGTGAAAATAAAACTTATATAGTAGTATAGTTTACTCTATATTTCGCTATTCATTTTATTCTGCGTGTAGTGATTAGGTAAGGTGATAAAAACTAGTGTTAAAGTTTTCCACTTTCAGCCCGAATTCAAGACATTCTTTATTTAGTGGCGGTGCTACGCTTTGACTACCAGATAAAGGAAGTGTAAAAAATAAATCATTAATGTCAGTAGGGATCGGACCCACAAAGGCTTAATACATGATCTTTGACTAAGACTAACGGAACTTTACCTTTAACGGAAGAATGGAATGGAAGAACCTTACTTCCCCACAATCATCGTTGTCGCTATCCAACGCTTGTGCACGAGCACAGGGTAATTAAAAATAAAAAGAAATAAAATATACGCAGCAAAAAGAAAATATGAATATTTTTTTAAGCTATAAAATTATTTTTAACAAGCGCGACTTTATCTTCTTATTCCTTATGAAAAATTTTTCACTTTACTGTGAAACGTCGAATAAAGCGCTAAAGGATATCGAAAAAGCGACAATTTAAACCAAATTCTTTTCTTGATACAGACTGACATGAACTTTTACATTTTACATTTGAAATGGAAAAAGAGGTTAAATACTGTCTCGACATATTCATTGTTGGAATTCATTTGAAAAGCTTTCGAAATTCCTAAGTATTTTGCTCCAATTGGCTTGCATGCCTCCTTGCACCAATTGTTGAGATCCTTATATTGTATAAGACGTTTTATAATAGTCGTATTACTGGATAGCTCTACAAAGCTCATTTTTGCGAAATTTGATCGTATGAGATGTAGTACTTATTGTATGTACCTATGGATTTCTGTTCTGATTTTGATATATCATGTTAATTGATTTGGCTATTTATTTTTAGTATTTACATATAAATATTAGTGAAATTTGCTGGGAACTTGGCGAGCCGCGGCGTAGGTGCACAAACGTGTGACTGTAAATGTGAGAGGTTGTGAGTTCGATTCCCACTCGAGGAATGAAATATTTCTTACTATTTAGTATTTTTTATTATCTCGCTTGGTTAACATTTAAAGCTGTATCCGAAAGAGTAAATTAAATAAGTCATTAATATGAACACGTTATGACTGTCAGTCAATTCTGTTTGTTAAATTTTTATTATGATCATGTAGTTCAAGCGGACGAAGCCGCTGGCAGGCCGCTAGTTGAAAAATATGTCTATAACGATAGTAAGGTCTAAGACTGTGGAACCACTCGACGAAATTAAATAATAAATATATTTTTTCACTCTGATAACGAGACAAAGTGCGGCGTTGAGTTCCACCACTCAACATGCAGTGCCTTTTTTGACTTAGAATTCTGCTGAAAGTGGAGGGCGGAAGTGACTAGCACTAGGTGCACAGGTTCCCTATGTCTTTTTTTTATATGAAAAGACAAGGAAAATGAGCGTTCGGGTCACCTGAAGGTAAGGGTATCTGTCTACACTGCTATATGTCGAATAAAGCGTAAAGCTAAACAAAGTTGCTACTGTAAGGAAAGAAATACATTTTTTTTATATTAAAGATTTATTACTTGTAAGTTTTTTTTGACCACTTATTAAAATGTGAGCTACAGGTCATTATAACAGTTAAAAGCGTTCGCGTGTACTGTATTTGATTGAATTCTAAGATGAAAGATGGCGCAAATTTTAGATTACATGGGTTCCACCACTCAACACGCAATGACTCCAGAATTCGGGGGTAAGGGGAAACGTCTTAATTAGTACAAAGTGTTTTAACACTAGATTCCCAGTGCCCAGTAAATATTTATTATTCATTCAATAATAAATATTTACTTAATTTTTTAATAATTTAGCTCGTCGTGGCACAGCGGCACAAGGATGTGACTATAACGCGATGGTTGTGGATTAGATCCTCAGTCGAGGAAGTGAAATATTTATTTACGTATATATTTCCATTTTTTGGCTCTAATGACGAGGCAAGGTGCAGCGTTGAATTCTGCCACTCAACACGCAATGCCTACAGAATTCGGCAAAAAGTGGAGAATGGGGTGTGTGCGGAGCGGAGCGAATCTTAACACTAGGTTCCCTCTTCCTACCCTGCTGTGTGCGAGATACAGCGTGAAGCTGAAATAAATACTAGTAATTTAATACCAAAATACAGCGACGGGGGGAGCGGGTCTAGCTAGTTATTTGTATAATGTTCACAGTATTACCGATCAAAATCAAGTAAAACTTCAGTTCTCAACTTCAATGACGCCACAACTCAACCCACTACTATATCAAGAGACGAAATAGTAACAAGTAAACAATTCAAATTCACTACCCAAACTTTTCCTAATCAAAATTACATGCCAGCGCACCTCAGCAGATCGCGAGCTTAATGCCGCCGTACAAATATTAATAATCTACGGGAACTTTCTAAGCATATGTCGCCTCAGGATGGTTTCATGCATAATGCATATGTCTGATTGTACCACACTCAGGTCCGCTGAGTTCTTTACAAACATACCCACATCCGTATTTACTTGGCCGCGTTTCGAAGTATATATATTTTCTTGCGGTATATTGGGGATTCCATTTTGGGGATTTTCGTCACATTTAGTGAAGGATGGAGAATGTCGAAATATTATACTAGTTTTTTTTAAATAACGCTTGGTTTATAATGTTAATGGATTGATCGTTAATCTTTATTATTTTTAACTACTTTTATCCCATATAGCATGGTCGGAACTTCCATCTTTTTCAACATATTGGGCATTTTAAATTTACTTTCGGTAAACCTTAGGAATTGTTTCATATACGTGTCTCACTACATCAAATGATATATCACTCGCAGCCCGCAAGCCGCTCGCTTTACGTTGTATCCCGCATATAACAAGGTAAGGAAAGGGAACTGGGGAACCTAGGGTCTGTTTCCATTGAGACACTTCCTTTTCCATTTTCCGTCGAATCCTGGAAGTAGAGTATTTAGTGGCACCGCTCTTTGCGTATAATTTTATTTTTATCAAAAAGCAATAAGCAGTGATATAAATTTGATTAAATTTTATTTCTATGTTCTTATCTTATCCCATATAAGTAAATATTATTGTCATATTCTAATATAAGCAATACAAAATAATTTCTACTATGGTCATGAGTACAATGAGACAGATTCAATCTTAGACCTTCCTATCATGTCCAATATAGTCAGCCAATCAATTACAGTACACGCGAACGCTTGTAACTAATGCAATGGACAGACAGACAGACATATTTCTCAATAATAAATTTTGGCTCAAATTTTACACAACATTTTGTAGCCGAATGACGGTGACGATTCTTAAAGTGGATTAAATCTAGAATAAGTAAAAATATGTGACATTCCCTGTTTTGAATGGAAAGAGCGAGTACTAGAATTTGTTTTTTTTTTTCGTTTATAGAAATAATATTATTTTTGAAGTAGCTATGTAATTTTATATCGAAAATAGACTTGTTTGTGTATAATTATCATATTTTAATTCCACTTTTTGTAATAACCATGAAGCTATCGTGGCACAGCGGCACAAGGTTTGACTGTCACGCGACGGTTGAGGAGTCGATCCCCACTCGAGGAAGTGAAATATTTATTTACGTTTATATTTCCATTTCTTCGCTCTGGTATCGAGGCAAAAGCGCTGCGTTGACCGGTGCCACTGATCACGCAATGCCTCCAGAATGCGGCAGAACGGAGTGTCTTAAAACTAGGTTCCCTCTGTCTACCCTGATGTGTGCGGGATACAGCGTGAAGCTGATTTAATTTGATTTTTAATTTTAATAACACAAAAAGACTTGCGTATCCAGTTAAAAGGTATTTATTATCAAATTGTCTTCCTTACCACAATCTAGAAATCTTTTTTCTTTAAATAACAAATAAAGAAAATATTCATATATAAATCCTGAAAAAAATAACTAAATTAATAGTTATGACAATCACTTAAAGCCAAATCCAATATAAGTACAAAAACATCTCATTAAGTTACATTCGATCAAAGATCGCAAGGGTAAGCTTTGTAGAGCTATCCAGTAATACGACTATTATAAAACGTCTTATACAATATAAGGATCTCAACAATTGGTGCAAGGAGGCATGCAAGCCAATTGGAGCAAAATACTAAGGAATTTCGAAAGCTTTTCAAATG